>JAVQJG010273770.1:0-10006 GCA_036024015.1 Craterocephalus amniculus
ATGATTAAGTCTAACATCATGATCTTGTTTGCAGCATATTAAGTCTAAAGTAAAACTGCTAATGTTCTACTTGTTTGCAGGATTATAATAGCTAAAAACTGCTTCTCTAAACATATCTCATATCGCTGCCATCTGGTGGCTAATTTAAGTTTAACATAACAGTGAAAAATTAAGCTACTTGAATTTTCTATTAAAATTCATTGTTTCCAACTGGCTTATTTTTTGAGATATCTATTTTCTAAATGTAAATACCCAAACATAGAGAGAAAGGGAATGTTTTCAACCTGGATTTGAAAGTTTCTACATTTGGTTAATCATGATTTAATGTTCCATGTGTTTGCAGCATAATAATAGCTGAGAACTGCTTCTCTAAACATATCTCATGTCTCTGACTTCTGGTGGCTAATTTATGTTTAACATAACAGTGATTCTGTCTGTTGTCATAAGAATTAAGCTACTTGAATTTAAGAAAATGTAACGGAGTAAATGTAGCTCGTTACTACAGTACCCACCTCTGGTAAAGACTTACATTACCAGGTGCTAAGTTCTCATAAGAAAGACATTTATTACAAAGTTAACTTTATATAAAAAAAATATATGATTTGAAAAGGAGACACATGAAACAATAAATAAGATAATGAATATAATAGATAAAATAAATAGATAACAATAATGAAATTGAATAAAACAACCGAAAAAAATCTTACAGTTACAGTAACTATGTTCTTTCCTGCTTCTTCACGGTAGAGCTAACCAAAAGCAGGAATGTGTTAAGATCTTAGTGATCTGTCTAACACCAACAGGCATATTTACATGCTCTCCTTCAGTGTGATAGAGCAGCAAATATGAGGCGATTGCATCACCTATTTGCCATCAAGCTGGGTACTCCATTTCCTCCCATCTGCTCCCAGCAAAATCTGTGATGTTTTCCCATACATCATCACAGATTCACATTTAGCCAGCAAGCCTGTGCTCAAGCTGTGGGACAATGTGCCCATCGAAGATGTCTAAAGTAACACAACATGTGTAAACAAATAGAAAACATGCTCAGTGTCTGACACTCTCTCTCTTACTGGAACAGATTTAACATACACGTGGGATGTTCTGCTTCTTTACAGGCACCAATCTGCCACAAACCACTGACACATGAAGGGGAATAATTGAGCATTGCAGTATTATCCCTAACCATCCCCATCTTGTAAGCAAATGGACACAAAAGCAGATTTGTATTTCTAAAAATAGAAATACAAATCTAAAAAAAAACCTCAAGGACTGTGAACAGTGAGGATATATTCCAGCTACCATTAGTTCTTCTTTTCAAGCATTTATTTTTGTTTTTGAGTGCAGGAACAACATGAATACCAGCAAATGATGTAGCACAAATGACACTGCTTTGTGTTTTTGTTGTATCTCAATTAAAATTGGCTACTGCACAAATGCACAACCATTTAAAAATGTGCTACATTCACCTGCTGTCCTTCAAAAGCATTGACTCATTACTGCTTTTTGTTGCACCATCTCGCTGTTTTTCTCTCTAATTTCCATTCCCTCTTTTCTTGTTCATCTTTGTTGCTCTCTTTAGCTGGAGTACAATGGCCCCTTGATCTACTTTCAATGCTGTTTGCTGCTTTTCATGTCTTTGCAATAATTTTTTTCTTCTTTCGCTATCCCTTTTTTCAATTACCACATTTCTATGATTTCCGTTTTCATTTATACTCATTCCTTGATCTTGTGATGTCATTAGCCAGTCATTAGCGACCTCACTTTGTTTACAACAGCTGGCTGCGTGCGGAGGTGACGTCACACCCCCGACGCCGTAAAAAATAGCGTTTTAATCTCAACCCAGGAGCATAAAAATTCAAAAAGGCACTGGGACGGAATGAATACTACGGTATTAAAAGGCTGTTAATGAAAATATAACTTGTAGGGACATCTGATTCCCAGATCTCCTTCTCTACACACATTCCCCTACTAGTCGTTAGTTTTTTTTTCATTCATTTATCACTACTTTTATCCTACTTTTATGTACTTTCAATCCCCTTAAATGTGAATAAATCATGTTTCACTTTATAAGGGAATTTAAAATTAATCTGCTTACAATGGACTGTAACCTTGAAATAGAGAGTAAAGGGTCTCACTCCACCTAAAATCTGAGCTGAAGGGATGGAGGCTTACTTTACAGTGTATGTCTTCATTTAACTTTCTTTTTCTTTTTCCTTTTTTTTAAAGCAATATTATACATAAAAACCCAGCTTTAAAACATTCAAGTTTTTATCAGGCATCACATTGTTTTGAGTATATTGATTGATATATGAATATAATGAAAATATTGATTATGGTTGCCCTTACAGTATCCATTTATGTTTTGCTAAGTTAACCCTACGGAGGGTAAAGGAATATAGGAATTCAGCCAGCTCAGATGCTACAGACATCCATGGGATGATGACGCTGTGCATAGGTTGAATGCTAATTGGTTGAAGGTAGTTTTAGGAAAGAGTGTATTCACAACAGAGTTCAATATGAAAGTGTGAAAACAGTAATAATAAAAAAATATATATGAATAAGAAGCAAAGAACAGACATAGGCCCTGATTTACTAAGATCACAAATAGTCAGTGCAAAATTGATTGGTAACTTATTTGATAACAGGCATAAAGAGCCTTGTTTAGTATGCATAATTGACAGCTGTATAAATTGAGTCCAAGACCGTTGGGAACAAATAGAGATTGAAATATTAGTGGAAGAGGCAAATAGATTATATAGCAAAGACATTTTAAATTGACCTGAGAGACTGTGGAAGGAAGATATTTGCCAAAAAGTAAAACCAGTCTGAAAAACAACAAGAACACCAGATGATGTTAAGATGAGATGACATGATATGACATAATTGGATAAATAAAACCTGAGCAATATTATGCCACAGGTGTATCACTTTCTGCAAGTAACAGATAACTGGAATAACAGAGTATGACATGCTCGTAGTAGTAGTAGAAGAAGGTATGTGCACAAACTGAGACATGTTATGACAATTGACATAATAAATATGGACACACCTCCTTTTCACATTTTTCTTTACAAAAATTCTGATTTAAAAATTCAAAACAATTTTCCATTTTTATGTAACGGTTTTGCTCCAGAAGTTCAGTCATCACCATCCACCGCTGACCGCTCTGACCAATTTGGTGCCCTAGGCAAGATTTTATCCAACGCTCCTTGTACCGCAGTATATTTCATTATCAGAGCTCAGAAATTTAAACAGAAGTCGCAAGTTTATATTACAGATTTCTATGCAGCAACAACACCAACAAATTCTCGTTGCAGTCTTACTCCAATATTTTCTTAATGCAAATTTGTATTTAATGTCAACAAATAAGAGACCTTTTAAATGGCTGCTGGTGATGATGAAAGCCTACCAAGACATTCTTGGATCATTGTAGATCTCTGCTAGGTATAACTGAGCTGGAGCTTAGATTAGCTTCTGTCTGTCTATTGGTGAAACTTTGAATCCTGATGCTGGAACTGGACTGAGCTGAGATGCAAGAGAAGTATGCTGGAGGTGCTGGAAATATTTATAAAGTATTTGTAGGGAGGAGAAGTATATGTGACTGGATGCTTATAGAATTATTTTTACTTGTCTTGTCCAGCATCATAGCAGCAGAATGATGGTCTGTTGGGTTGTAACAAGCACATCTGCTTTTCCAAGAGGAGCTTTGTGGCTATAAAAGCCCCTCTTGATGATCACTTATTATTTTTTATTTTTTATTTTTATCTTATTTAGTTCCTTATTGTGAATAATTGCCTGTTACTGAATCTACATAATAGGGTATTGTTGAACCTGAGCAGAGGGGAGAGAAAAAAAATAGAAAGAGAGCAGAAAATTAAAGGAGAAAAGACAGAAAAAAGATTTGACAAAGATACCAGACAGAAAACATCACAATCTAATCACAGACTTTAGACAACTCCTTGACCTGTAGAAACACAAAGAACCTCCCATGACAAAGCCAACGACCATCAGGAGCACGAATGAAACCAGAGCTTGGCAGAGGGAGCCCCCAGCCAGACTCCTGCAGCCACTGATAACTGAAATTTTAACGACAGACCAGCAGGGAAAACACAGCCAATGTTTAAACAACATCTGCCCCAATGTTACATTTTCACACATCCCTGATTCATTTAAAGTTGGAGGAACATAAGTCAACTGGACTCTAATGATTTAATGATTGTAAACAATGCTGCATGTCAGTAAGCTAGCAGGTGAACTCTGCGCCAACAGTATGACCCACAAACAATTTATGTCACTCTTACTGTACCTCTGTTCTTTTATTCCTGTTTCCATATTTTCTTTTCCTGGTGTCCTTTAAAACATTTACCAGCTGAGAATCCATCTTTCTCCGGGTGTTGGGATCCCCTCTGCTCCAGTTCTGATCACTCCTCTCTTGACTCTCGCTGAGCAGTGCAGCCCATTTAATGTGCCTCTTATGAAATATTGTAGCTCATTTCAGTTTTTATTATTTGTTTTATCTAGTTATTATTTAAAAATTAAATGAAAAGCAGATAAAATACATGTATTTTTTTTTCTTTTCTTTTTCTCTCTCTTTTTTTTGGACACAATTTGGCACCCCTTCCATAGTTGGCGCCCTACGCGACCGCCCTGATCGCAATCATCTGCAATCTGGCAGCATGGGGCTGTTGCTTCTTATACAAGCTGAAGCTGTTTGTATATATCCGAGCAAGTAAAGACCTGCCTTTCAACGCAGCCAGCACAATCCGCCTCAGGTTTAGTAAATCACGTTGAAAGTTTAATATGATTTATTTGCATCCAACTCTACCAGTATTTTGCACCTTCTCTGAAAAATGCCAATAGTGCATATTCATTCAAGGCAAAAATGCAGAATCGATTGGTTTGTAATTCTGGTCTGTTCAACAGGCTTGTCCCTTGGTGTACCAGGTTATTAAATCAGCTTCAGCCTGTTTTTGTACCTATTATCAAATTTGCACTTGTTTTAAGAGATGCAAACCTTTAGTAAATCGGGGCCTAAGTATTTTATTATGCTCCTAGCTGAAAGCTTCTGGAATAAAATGACTTAGCAGTGAACCACTTCAGTTTTCTTTCTGTTTTTACAATCCATGTCACACAAGCATCTGTCCTCCAAGTACACATCTGTTGCTCTGTAATTCCTCTTTTTCTCAACATGATTTTCTCTTATACTTCTGAAGACTTCTTCCATTACTAGCAATCCATTTAGAGAATTATAGTTCCAATATCTCCTTCACTCTTCCCACCCCTGTGGCAGCACAAATGCACTAATTTTCTAAAGTGTGCTTCCTGTCTTCCACTACTCCCAAAAATCAACAACAAAAGAAAACAAAAGAAAAAAAAACAGAAAATAAATTTGATTAAATGTGGTCCCTTTTGGGATTTAATTGCTCACAATGCTTCCTTAAGCGTGAATTCATTCCCAATCTGATACATCTTCCTCAGTATTTCTTGGTGTTGCATTGTAATGCATACAGTAGGCCATTAGTATAATCTTTCAGTTTACATAGTAGTCTTGTAGAACTTGCAAGACGTCTACTGGATAATTAGACTGCAACAAACTTAAGTGCTGGTGACACAATTGAGTGTGCAGCTAAATTAGGAGTTCAAGAGTTGGTATGTGTGGGTTCTCTCCGGGTACTCTGGCGTCTCCCTAGGAATAATGTGATAGTGAATGGTTGTTTGCTTTTCTGTGGTGGCCCTGCAATAGACTGGCGACCTACCGGGTGTACCTTCTGCCTCTTACCTGCTAATTGCTGAGACAGCCTCCAGCTGCCTGTGACCCTTAATTTGATTAAGCAGTGAATATATGTATTTAAATTAAATTAGCAAATTCTTTTTTGTGCCCAAAACACAAAGGTATGGACTAGTCAGTGGAGACATTATAATTACACAGCAGCTTTACTGCTGCCTGAGTGTTGAGACACTTTTAAGAGAAGGAATGGGACGACAGGTGCTGTATCATATTACAATGATTAAACAATGATCAATTAAACACACCATCAGGTAAACGCTCTCAATTACCGTCAGGCTAAAATCTCCCGCGGCTCATCTACTCTTCATCAACACGTTCTCAGTAAATCAACACTTTCCTGAAAGAACCACCATCCGTTTCAGTTCAGGTCAGGTCTCTGTTACAAGTATTTACTGGGTGGACTAAAGAAAATGATCTTATTTGTTATGAAAAATAGTCTGCAATCTACACCAATTCTAAACCAATAACAGACCAGTTACATTCCATTGATCACTAAAGTCAAAAATGTTTTAATGGAGTAAAAACTCTGCTTATTTCTGAGCCGACTTGCTTTTAGCTATTTTATCAAGTATGAAGGCAGCATAAAGAGGCAGCACGTGGTGCAGCCCTGATCTGCTGCTGGGACTCTAAATACTAGTTTTAACCTCATAAATAATGCAGATTATCAAGATGACAATATGTGTTTCTTTCCCCATGGGTCTGAAAACTTAGGAAGATCAGTGAAATAGCAATACTGAAATTGTAATTCATTATTAAATGCTATGGTGTGTAAATGCATTTTAAAATTATATTTCTAAAATGGTATTTGTTAGAAATACCTTTCCAATCCATACTTTTACAAAGGTCATTCCCTATTCAATGTCCAAACTCTTTCCCCTGAACGTTCAAATTCTTTCTTCAATCAAAATTCCTTCTTATTTTACCTTTTTTAGATGGAAAGTCTGAAATCTGATGAAACTAATCAGAGGCTTTGTTTTCCAACCAATACTCTGGTCATCAATGCCAGTTCAAAATGTGTTCAATTAGTAAATCAACAACATTATTACTTCATTAAGTCTGTATATTTAGGCCATGTTGTATTGCTATATGCTTTATTTGTCAGTTAACCCTTTCAGGATTTTTTTCCTTGAGAATAAAGCCAAAACAGTTTTTTGAATAATAATTGAGAGAAAGGAAGATATTGTAACCTTTTTGTAACACACTTCTGACCAAGAGAGAACCCAGTCCCCTTGTTAACAGCCCTGACAGCTCCCAGTGGAGCTATGAAAGTCACTATGGTGAGACACAATGATCCAGTCTACTACTGTACGGGCACCACCACGCAGTAAGCCAGAACTGCTGAGGGGAAAAAGCCATTGACCCCACTACCACCACATCAAGCGCCCCATACTGTATCCCAAAACGTCTAAAATACTTTCTATCTACCTTTTTAAAGTTGGTGTAAATTATATTAAATAATGTCATCCACATTATTTAATATAACGGTGCTTTATCTCTCATGTCTCTCTGGTGTGGCCATAATTATCACAGCAGAGTGTGAGAGTGTGTGTGTGTTACAGAGCAGAAAACAATAATTTTATTTTAGTCTTGCCCAACCTTCTGGCCAAAGTCTAGCTTATGGCGCTTATGACTCTTTACAAATTTGTTACAAAAATGTCCTGTAATTGTTTTAGGAACTGCAAATAAAATATTATTGTGTCTACAAGAGAATTGCATGGACATGAAGTAAATCTTAAGAGAGGTACATACTGACGGGAATTATAGAGCAACAAATAAAACATAAATAAAAGGGTGATTTGACTAAGAAAAGAAAATACATGGGCAGGAATTGAAAATACCTGATACAAGTGATTACATGACACATTGTTCATAAACCACACCCCTGTTTGGGCCATGGAACAACAACATTTTCCAACAACAACTGCTCAATAATTAGGTTTACTTGTTCTTCTGTGAAGTGTTAACACTTACATGAGGTTAATCAAGTAACAAGTGTGATAAAATTAGGTCTTTTGTTGAAATATAGAAATAATCTTCTTTATACAGTTGCAAATCAAGAGTGGGAAGCATCTCACATATCAGCAAACGTTATAAAAACCTCTACGTCTTTTAAGCATGAGTCAATTACCACATATTCATACATAAACAAAATAAGGAAAGCCATCTAAGAGGGGTCTGTGGAATGCTTATATTTTATATCAGCCAAATCTAAGATGGATTTTCAGAAATGGTGAAGGGCATTTAACCCTTTGACAGATCTAATGAGCCATCAGCAGGCGAGTCCCTGCAGAAGATGAAACTGCATCATATCTGACATTCAAACGCCTTTGCTTGAGCTTGATTCAACAGCGTTTGTGGGAGTGGAACTATGCAGGAGCCATTGATTACTATGTGGGTGTTCTAACAACCATATATTTTGCTTCACAAAAAACAAGATAATCTTGTACTGCTATACTGCTACATTTGAGCTGCTCTTTATTGATAGAAAATGTTAGACAGAACAAGGTAGATTGTATTTGTCTACCACAGCATACATTAGCTCAAATAATTAAATATATCAGAAAAGAAAAAACAAGTCCCTTCTTTTCAAATTCAAAAATTCACAGGTATGTCTATAGATAAAGTTTGATTTGATTAAAGTTTCATTTTAGTGGACAATATCTGCACATATTTTCTTATAAGGGAGGGAGGAATGTTTCAAGAACAACTCAATAATAGTTCACTCAGACAAATAAAAAATCAATACACAGTTCATTGTTTTCTTTTAAAAGCAAAATAATGATTGCATGTAATCTGTAAAAAGATAAAGTAGATTAGTTGCAAGGCTTCTGCATGTTTGGTTAATAAAATAATCATTTGAATAAGCAAAAATTCCCAGAGATAGTTTGCATTCAAAGTAAAAATACACCAAACATTGAGGATAAAAGAGCATTTCAAGGAAAAAAAGAGTTTTCAGTACAAGTGCACTTCAGCCCACATGCTACATTGAGAACATAATTGTACCATTGACTGTATATTAGTGGACAGAGTTTCCGTCACGTGACCCCTAGGTTTCTGAAGAGCTGTACTGAAGCCTAGCAATCTTGCCATGCGTCTCATCGCTTCTGGTAAATACAAAAACAGTTGACAAGGCGGGGCTGAGAGGGAGACCGTAGGTACAGATGATTGACACCCATCAAAGTCTAAACTGGCTGTAGTTAAGAGCTAACTGAGCTAATCTGAAGCTATAAGCGAAGGTAGGCGGGCTAAAGCTAAGGTGTGCTGTTAGCTGGCTAAACACTGCAGTTCTGATACCCTCTGCTTCATTGATGCCAGATATCTGGCACCTGTCAATACAAAACAACACATCATTGATTATAAAAAATTTCAAGATTAAAGGGATACATGTAACTTCTGACCCAAATAAAAGTCTATTATGAGTAATAATGGATGATTTCTGGAGTTAGTATAAAGTGTTTAATGTGTGTTGGTGCTCCAAGGGGGCTGTCCTCTTTATAAACCTGACATTGTAACTTTGCAGGAGTGGATCTGTCTCTCATGGGATCATGTGACATGGAGCATTTTGCTTTGCAATATAATACAAGTCGAGTCCAACAGACTGCTTTTGTCTTATCCAGTTATCTTTGCCCATTTCACTGGAAAACCAAAGTGTTCCCAAACAGGAGATTTTACTGACAGAAGAGTCTTCAAGGTCTTGTTTTTTCTTAAAACTGTTGCTAACCATAACGAACGAAAGCCAGAGGCTGCATAAGGCAATGACTGTTCTGTGTAGGAAATCACAACACTTCTGTTCGGTAATAACACATTTGTCATGGATGCACGTATCTCTACACCCCAATGCATATTGAAAATACTTAAAGGAACTATACCTGATATTATTTTAATCTTTCTAAGAAAAATGGTTTTCTACGTGGTATAGTATGTAGTAAAAGGGGTAATTTCATAACAAGTAATGACTCATTGATTGCGCATATGTACGAGTCCAGGGCATTTTAGTTAGCGAAAGCAGCTAGTTTTTTTTAGCATTGGCGTTACGCTCTTTCTCTGCCGGGTTATTTTTTGGAACGTCCAGACTCCGATCAGCCAGTAATAGCGTCCCCGTAGTGATCCGGAGTGAAATTATGAAAGTTAAACCCCTTAGCCAAGAAAAAGCGTCACACAAAAGCTTAAAAAAAAATAGCCGCTATCGCTAACTAAGCTAGCCGGACGTGAAAT
>JAVQJG010273773.1:0-12317 GCA_036024015.1 Craterocephalus amniculus
GTTCCATTTTCGATGGACCCACAACTGAAGTGGGGCCATAAATGGTCCGGAACGGGTCGGTTTAATGGGTCGCTTCCACAATGGAAACCCTCAAAATAGCGACCCGACCCGTACCGACCCGCTCAGTGGAAACGGGGCATATAGGATCTATCTCTGCAGCAAAGCTTCCATCTGCCTTCGGTAAGTAGCTTCTTCCACCCGAGCACAACTTCCAGTAGAGAAGAGCGATGCCCGTCATTGAGCTAGCTACGTAGCTAACATAGCTAACGTAGCTCCAGTCTGCTGCCTTCACCTCTCCATCAGAGGAGCCGATTAAACGCAGCACGGGCCTGATTTCTGTCAGCGTCTTGTTCAGCTTCTTATTTACCAACACTCACTCAGCAGGTTGTTGTTGACCCGTCAGCTGTTTGTTTGTTTTTTTCCATTACCCGTCAGCTGTTGCTGAACTCATCTAGTGACAAACTTTGGTACAACCCTGGCCTAAATACAGACTGAATGAATGATTTTGACATTTCCAATACTCCTTGTTATTTATGTAGCAAACATCCACGCCGCCACTATTCATTTTGCCTCATAGTGAATGACGGGAGCTACGATCTGAAAGGATTAACAGAACCGATAACGAGTTGGCCATGTTGTGTTGTGTTGTGTATACTGTTCATTTGACGTCGCGGTCACGGCCGCCACGCATGCGCCGCGGTGAGGAGATGGGGGGACGGAGTTGGAGGCAGGACTTGAGCGCAGCAGGAAGGGAGGGGGAGTGACGTGAGACTTGTGTCTGTTCAAAATTTCAGGCTAGGTTTGCTCTCATCTCAGAGTTGTAGACTGCAGCTTTAATGATTCAGTTCAGTAGCATTTTGAAGGTTAAGCTGTTGCTCCAGTTTCAGGGACCAGGGTTTCTTCATATTCCTCCTTAAAATCATTACATCACCATCCTATTTCTCATGTTTTTTTGTATCCTTTAATCAAATGAAGCTATTTATCCACTATATGCTCTTTAGTCATTTGAATGTGTCTGATAAATACCAAATAACCTGTTTTGTGCTTACTCTTGGGGGCTTCAGTCTATCTCCTCTAAAATCCTAACTGATGGAGTGCAGCTGAAACAGTTGTCCTTCTGAAAGGGTCCCTCATCTGTGCAAAGGTCCTCTAAGAGTTACAGTGACTGTTAGAGTCTTATTCATCTCCATTGCCCAGACCCTACTTGCTATGCACATCATGCACTTGGGCACACTCTTGAGCTTTGAAAATTGCTCTACAACCTTGCCTTGGCACATTTTGCTGTTTAAGTCTTGAACTTCATCGCTCAGTGTTTGTCCTGACATGAATTATGAATGAGGGACTTTCATATACAAGTGTTTGCCTGGAAACAATATTTCAATGCATACAGATAGACCTCAAAAGCTTTAGCTGGTCTCAGGTATTTCTATTTATTAAACTAAATGAATCACTGCAGTAATCAGTCACAAAGAATTTGCCAACAAAATAATTATTACTTTTGATTTTCCTAAGAAACACACTCTTGTTTAGTAATGCACCACAAAGGCAAACAGTTGTTTCTTTTTTATTTAATCAGATTCTAGGTACATCTTAAGTAGGGGACTGAGCCATTTATGGACATACAAATATATTGCCTATATTCTTAGTAAATGTGTATGATTCTCCAGAATTTCTCATTTATTTGTCTGACCATCCCTCTGTCAACTAAATACAAAAGAACAAAATGTTAAAGTTCAAATCACTCTAAAAGCTATGGATCGATGTGGGAAATGATTGCCATGCCAGCTGGAATACTTGACGGTCTGATTCCCAGTTTTGGCAGTTTTCGGAATGTAGATTTTCACAGGCCTTAAAATTCTCGGATCATCATCATTCTTGACAACACACCAAACAGACTCACCTCTAGCTGCTGGGCCTTCGGGTTTTTAGGATCACAGAGGGATGTGTTGATCCTGTGGTTGTGTTTGACACAGCGTTGAGTTGTGTTCTGGGGCATTGGGAACATCTGGCGTACCAACGTCAGCCGGCCGATTGACTTCATGACCAACTCTTGTAAGTCATAGTCTGAGATCTCCTGACAGGGGATAAACACAAGGGATGGAAGTTTAGCCAGGGAAAGCGAGGAACATTTGAACAGTATTAGACAAACTATCATTGGGTTTTCATTGGGTTTATGTTAGTCTTTTAGATTTTATTGTATTCTATTTTATTTTTTTATTTTATTGTATTTTAATGACTTTTACTTTTGTGTAAGCACCTTGTGATGTTCCCTTGTCTGTGAAAGGCGCTATAGAAATAAACTTTACTTACTTACTTACTTACTTACTTACTAACTATCACACCATTTAGGAAGAAATCTTCAGAAAAGAACAAATGGAAAGAATAGTAACTATGTCCACAAATATTTTTTTTCTCATGAAACTCAATAAAAAAGACCTCATGTAGAACAAATCTATATTAGGTTAGGCTTGTTTCATGAGCTTTACAGTTTCCATTAAAACACTCAGGAGCAAAGTAGCCTGTAGATATAAAAGATACAACAAGAGGGCGAATGAGTGACCAAAAAAAGCATGTTTGAGACTATGTGGATGTAATTGTTATGTGCATACATGTTTCCCAGTACTTTGCACGTCCTTGCAAAACCTTGGGGGAGAACTCGTCACTAATTTTAGCCATAGGACACAATCTCTCCCTCCTGCTCTCCATTCATGGATCTCCATCCATCCTCTGTGCAGAGGGTCATATGGTGACGAGATGAGAACTGACGTTTATCATCCCCGGTGGAGGTAACTGCCACCAAGCGTGGCAGCCTTTGCTTCTTCGTATATGTGCGCAGTGATTGTTTTTGTTGGAGTGTGCATTGTGTGCAGCTGTTGGTTAGTGTGTAAACCTGTGTGTTTGTCTTTATGAGATTTTTTTGAAGCCCTCTGATCATGCAAAAAACCTTTTGGTACTCTTTTATTTGCACATGGCAGCCCACTTGACAAGATGGGAAGAACTATGGAGTGCAGACCATGCGCGTACATAAACAAGCCATCACACGCCTTTCATATTAGTGAGGGAGTAACATTATAGGTATCACACCTCATTGACCAATCTCAGTGGATTTTAATTGAATGTAATTAACATTCATTAAGACCTGTGAGTCATCGTGGGATAATCAGTGATGATGAGAAGCAGTATTCCACAGGTACTGTTGGTATAGCTGTTGTTGTGTGAAGCAATTAAACTATAATCTTTGCTACGCGCAAATATAAATTTTCTCCTGAAAACTGCTGATATAGATGGGTCATATACTGGATGTCAGTTTGGTGTTTCAATGCTCTGCTCTTAAAAATCAAGTAAACTGAGAACTCTGGATCTTAAATTTTTAAAAAGAAGTGAAGTGGTACTTTTGCTGAGAGAAAACCTGAGTGAAAGCATTTAACCTTGAGAATTTTGTGATTGGAAATATCTACTTCCTAAAGAGTTCAAGTAAAATCAATCTGCTGTCTCTTGGAGTTAGAAGGTGATATAAGAAATATTCAAACGGTTGCTTTTATAAAAATGCTGGAGGTACAGTATCTGAATAACAAAGCTAACAAAAAAGATGCAGGACAAAGAAAAAAATGCTGAAAACTGCTAAAAAGAAGAAGAAGGAAAAAAAGACGCATCTGTGGGCCAAAAGAGAATTAAGATTCACTGCAGGCAGTCTAGGGCATGCAAAGGAAGATCAGCAGGAAAAAATTACCCAAAGTGCTCCACTCAGAGGATCAAACTCAAACAAATGCAGATGTAGAAGTGCACAGGAAAACAAGCTGCAGAAGCATAGAAACACAAACTTAACAGAAGCTTTAATTTTGAGATTTGTCCTTTGAACAGGCATCTTCTACTGTCATGTTTTATTTGCCTCCCTGTGTGTATTTGTACAAAAAAGCAGTCATCACACAGTGTGACATACGGTGCCCTTAAAGTTGTAAACCTTTCAATGGCTATACAGTAAGACTAAATGAATTTTGCAAACAGATACGTACAAACACACACAAACACAATGACAAGAGGAAACACTAAACACTACCTTTTAAATCTATCTCTTAAAAATTTCAACACACCCCTGCTTTGTTTTATTGTTATAATACCAAACTCACGTTCTTTAATACCAAAAAAGTTTTACTTATTATATTCTTCACACAAAAATTAAATGACCAAATAATTTCTCTTGACCTGATCAAAAGCTTGGAAATGATGATTACCTTTTGAAAAGCTTTGAAAATGTTCCATTCACATTCTGCCCCTTAATGTCCGGTTTGATTAAACAAAACAACCTACTCAGTCATTTAAGCCTTTTCAACATTTGAATTAAGGTTATAATTCATAAATTCAAATTCTATTTAAAGTTGGACATTCAGTTGGAGAATGAGTCAGTCCTGAGGACGTCTGAGTTGGCACCAGCTTTACTCAGTCCAACAGGAAAACTGAAAGTCTAGGGAAGTTGTTATCCCAAGGTTGCCCTGTAGCTCACATCTGGAGTGAAACATGAGTTGTTTACTCTATAAATAAAGTTTTGGTCTGTAGGGTTCCCGAGAAACATCCACCCATCACTTCCATCTCCTTCCTTCCATTCCCAGTGAGCACCAAATCCTCATCTTTAGTGTTCTGTTTGAACAGAACAGTCAAAAGCAAAATCCTTTTTAGTTCTACCCGTTTCGTGATTCAAGTTGGACTCCTGCTTTTTCCTTCTCCATTCTCCCCTTATTCGTACACTTTCTCCTTTTAAAAGAATTCCACTCTCTTACTCTTCATATTTTTTTTGACTGGTTTGACTCACCCTACTTTTCTGTTCGACTATTTAGTGTCCATGCTGTGATCTCTACAAGAACACCAAATCTTCCTGTTTTCCTCTTGTATAAAACTTCAGGGATTCAGTCATTTTACTCTCCCTCTTCTTCCCTTTGTGACCTTTTTAGCACAGTCCCACTGCAGAGTCAAAATTTCGTCTACGACTTTGATTGTCCTCTGTCACCCTTTCAATTCAGACGAAAACAAAACAAGACAAAAAATGACGAAAAGTCATGAACTAAGACAACAGGAGTTGCCCAGAGCAGGATATCATCTACACTTCTTGGAGTTTGAAGTTTGTTTTCATGCTGTGACAGGTGTAAGAAAAAAAGGAACTGAGAAACTCATTAAAACTCATTAAACAAACACTAGGATGTAGAAAACATCAGAGGTTAGTTTATCTTACAACCCATTACAGCATACTGCGGTCCACCATTGTGTGATTTACACCCACTGGCATGATTAGTTTGTTTTTTTTCGACCTGGACCTATTTTCTACCATGAAATATGATCATTTACTCTACCATATAGTTTTGGTGTAACTCGAACTCCTTCGGGAGATATTAAGAACCACTCACGATCAGCATACATCCAATACAATGAGAGTGAACGGGGCCAGCTTATGCAGACTCTAAATATGGCAAATTCTGCCACAAAACTCCTTCACTTCACCACTGTATTGTTCAGGGCTTGACATTAACTTTTTTGCTCACCAGCCACTGTGGCTAGGGGTTTTCAAAACTTACTAGACACTCAGCATTTTCATTAGCCACAACTTTGTTGTTGGAAAATCATGTTCAATAATTATTAAACTAACTATGGTGTGCTTAAGTTTACTAGAACTAGATTTATAACCTTTTAAAATCAGTGCTTAAAGTGGAAAGAAATAAGTGCCGGTACTCCCCCCATGACCTACTGTCAGTGAAATCTGGAACAAACATGCATGATATATAGCTATATAAAACCCATGCGCGAGATATATATATATATCTCTTTCAATCCATCTCAATAGTTCGATTGTTGGAAAAGAATAAAGTCAATCCATATGTCATGGAGCCACTTGTATTAAATCTAAGCTTCATGGCGTTAACATGGACATGGAAAATAATATTGTGCACTTATAATTAATCTGATAAAGAACAAATGTGTCACACGTGTGAGCAAATTGTTTCTAATATACTGTAAATTGTATTTGCATGTTCGGCACCTAGAGAACTTCCTGGACCGATCAGATAAATCTGTTTTGTACATTTAAGTTTTATTCTCACATCTGTGGAAAAAAGCACAAACTTTTTGGAAAAATCTGACTAAACCATCAAATGTTGATGATTTCCATCAGGAACTGAATCAGATGCATAGCTGGTTAGCAGGCCTCTGCAGAGCTGGATGACGTGCATGAGCACATGTAGCCATTAGAGGCAGGTGTGATGGGGAAGGGATGCCTCTAACAGGATAGAAGCTCTGAAGGACTAGACTTTGCTCCCCTAAAATATGTTCTTACCTGGTTCTTCCTGACCTCACTCTCTCTCCTCTGCATCTTTTTCCATCTCTCCCTCTCTTGACTGATAATTATACACAAATAGATTGTATTCAACAAGATGAAAAATTACATAACTTTGAAAAATACAAGAAATAATTACTATTACTAATAAAGTAATCTTGTTGTATTGTCAACCAAAAAGGCAAATAACCAAAAATGTTTTATATGTAATAATAAATATAAAACCAATAATACACTGTTAATCCTGATAAACAGATCATGTATTTTACTCTTACCTCAACCTGCCTTTATTTCCAAGTTTATATTATCTGTCTGTACAATCAGAAAGTTAGCTATGCAGTAGCAGCAGCTTGGCTTTAACATAGAGCTACACATGACAACAGCTTGCTTCTTTCCACCCAGTCCAAGCAGTGGACATTGGGACTGAGCACCTGGGTACCCTAACAAGGTAGAAGCTACATTCTTGTTGAAGCTAATTACTTTCCCCACTACTGCTTATCAGTCAGGCACTCAGAACACTCGCGTCTCTCTGTGCAGAGCGGCTCAAGCCTGAGTCGGGAAACTCCCGCGGGTGGGCGGGGTGAAACTGAGAGGAGCAGCTGCACAGACAGAAACGGAGCGACACGGCTCACAAATAGACCAATGAGAAAGCATGGTGCGCAGGCAGCGCTCATGGGAGTTGTAGTCTTTTAGTTTCACATTGCAATTCGTTTATTATTTCACATGCCATTTGATAAAACTACAATTAAAATGTATAACCCGCCAAGGTGGCTAGTAGGAGTGGCTGTGTTACCCGCCACGGCCAAAATTCACCCGCATTTGGCGGGTTGGCGGGTGTTTATGTCAAGCCCTGGTGTTGTTATGAATCGCTGATCCAATCTCTCTTTGAGCTCTGTGCTGCTTGTAGTTGCGTTTTTGTGGCGATTTCAATGAAGGAGTTTTGTGGCAGAAATTGTCGTATTTAGAGGCTGTAGTGATGTAAATATCTCCCAAATGAGTTCAAGTTACACCAAAGCTGTCTGCGTAAGTAGATGACCATATTTCATGCTAGAAAATAGGTCCAGGTTAAAAAAAACAAAAAAACTTATCCTTTAACCTTGCAGAAGGTAAAGTTATGTTTTCATTGACAGGTTAACATAATAAAATGGTCCAATTTCCTCATGAGGATGGAGTGGATAAACATGAAAAAGCATGATTGTGACATTACCATAAAGGTGACCAGGTAATGTTGTTGCCTAGAATTTACCAGGAAATTGTGAAACCACAAAATCTTGGATGAGTAGATGGAAACTGAACCAATGAGCCAAAAAAACAAAACAAAACAAGTGAAGTTCCAAGATAAACACATATCCTGTGTCCTCTATCCCCATCAAATCACATTATTGCCATTTTTATAAATAAGCAAATACTTGAAAAGAAAAATTTTTAGTGAAATGAAATGATTTCACTTATTTTTTAATTTTTTTTTTTTACCAATAGTGGACATAATTAGTCCAGAAGAAAGTCCTGGATTCAAATCTGCAGGTTTAAGAGAGTTGTACTGAGCGAATTTTCTGTGTTGGCTGGATTCTCTGTAGCCACTTTTAGACTTGCAGTGCACAATTTCCAGCAGTAAAGTCTATCTGCTCTTTAGCTGGAGTTGTCTTTTCACACATATCGCTTCCACATGGACTTTTTATGTCCTGACTATGTTCATATATGGGGAAATGTTTTGGATAAGTCGACTGTCAAAACGGGGTAGGAGTTTGTTGTGTTCTGACTTGTCCAGAAAATTTTTTGTGCATCCAGGCTAAACAATGTGCTGCAACATATCTGCTCTAATGACATGAGAGCTAGCTGGTGAATGTCTGCTACAGCTACAAGGTAAAAGACCGCAACACTTGTCTGAATGATAACAACATAATATAAGCGATATAAACAAGCCAGAAAGGAACTCATGTGAGTTCCTGTTCACAGTAAAGGCATATGCAAGTTGGGTTCATAGATGAGTCTAAATTGACAGTTTGCCAACTATGAGGAGGTCATGAACTGATTAACAGATTAATATCCATATCTATTTATTTATTTGTTTATTTACTAGGCGAATTAAAATGTAACTTCTAATAGAAATACCTTTTAGATAATTTACTAAGAAATTGCATTCATGCTGTTTTGAATATCGAGTTCGTCATATCATTGATCCTGCTTGCTCCCCTGAAGCCACCGGAGTTCAGCTGTGACCCGCATTGTAGCCATTTGTTTTTATCACAGCAATAAGGTGTTGTTATTAAGCAACTATGTCTCTGTGAGCTGTTATACATTCAGACACATGTAGCCTTAATGGGGACTTGGGCTGTGTAGCAGTGACAGGAAATCATACCACTTTCCAATACTGCAGGTGGATACTGGAATATATCCAACATAAAAAACAAATCAAAAACTGAAATATCTTTGTGACTGTGTGAGTTTAAAAAGGTGCTGACAATTTACTCAATTTTCCATAAGATTCTACAGAATAATTTGGGATCATTTGGAGAAGAGCAGCAGAGCAAAAGCTGGTAAGACAAGATGATGTAAAAATGTAAAGAGGAAATAAAATTACAAACAGCAACTTGTGAAAAACAACCTAACAAGGAAGAAGATGCAAGGAAATACAGAAAGGAGAAGTGTCACACATAAGACACATAATATCCAAAAGCTTTAGGAAAGTCTTACATGAACAGCAGTAGCCTGGCGGTCTGTGGCTGCAATCAAGCTGAGTACAAAGTGTGCCTAAGTATTAATGCATTTCCCCTCTGAAAGTACTAAGTCTGCATAGAACATCAGAATAATTAAAAATCTTCAGGCTAAAGTTAAGACTTTGCATGTTTTTTCCTAAGAGCAATGATGACCACCACATATTTTTGTACAGCAGAGTTTTAATGAGGTTTAATTAACCAAGTGTTCAACATATATTCTGTCAATTCTAGGCAAAATATGAAAATCCCTGTAATTTCAGTGACTCAGGATATTATGCTGTGCTATCTTAAGGCCATATTATTTCTGTTCTATATCATTCTTGTGTAATTGTTCCATTGAGAGACAAAAACGCTGAAATATAAATGGGTAAAAATAAGGGTAAAAAAATGAGTGCATGGCAGCAGAAAATAGAGAATGGTGGCAGGACAGAAATTGAAAATCCATGCGGAGATTCAGGCCGAGTAAAGTCAATTGTGGAATTATCCTCCAAACTTAAGAGAATGACAGGGAGCAAGAGAAGCCGTGAGCGTCTCTTATCATTTCTTGTCCTCATACTCCTCATCCTCTGATCCTGAGAGCAGCAAAGAAGATGGGTGACGGAAGGATGATCAATTATAAGCTGTGAACTCCCCCTCAGTGGTGCTGTCTGACTGTTGGCTGTAGATAAAGCTGAGTTATGACAACCATACAGTATCCTCTCATCCATAATAATCCATAGGGATGTAGACCACTTTCGCAAGTGGAAATATTCATTCTCCAGAGAACTAGAACAGAGGGACACTACATTTGGCAAAATACTGTAACCCTTCATCTGTTGTGTCTTCAATATTCAGAGCACATTGCATATACTCTACATCCTGGCAATCGTCGACATGATTTTATTTCAGTTTTATTTTTTATTTTTAACTAAATTGCTTTACAGACCAGTCGCTGGCCTCCGGTATGGCAACTGTACTCCAGTAGACCAGAAGCCACCCCACAAATCAAGTTAGGTAGAGCTTGGAGAACATGACAGAGAAGAGTCTGAGGTGTTCATCTGGCTTCCAGATTCCCAAGAAACAAATCCAATGGGATCAGATGGGATATGTGGAGAGTCAGCCTAGTTCAAGAAGACCCCATTTACAGTCAATGTCCAAAGGCTATATTATATTTTGCTTTTTCCTTTCAAACATAATTTTTCTGAAAGATGATGCCCACTGGCAAGAATGACAGCGTGTATTTTCCTGCTACTTGCAGCGCAAAGCAAGTAGCTTTTGGTGGATGAAAAATACATGTCCATTACATTACATTACTGTCATTTAGCTGATACTTTTACCCAAAGTGACTTACAATTGAGTTTTTACCAGCAGTGCCATTACTGCAAGCAATGAGGGTAAGGTGTCTTGCCCAAGGACACAACAGATGACTGAGGTGGGAGCAGCGGGATTCAAACCACTCTTCAAATCACTGAATGACCCACACTACCACCTGAGCCACTCGTCATATCCACCCCTACATGAGAGGTTTCTGATCATATCAGTTGCATACTGCTGTAGCACAAGGTTTTTGGCCGTAACTCTGTTTTTAGCTGTGCTGGCATGTACAGTAACATTTACATGTGTACACAAGTTGCAGAGCTCGACTAAAAAAAAGCCTCCCTCCAAAGCCGTGTTATGCAAACCCTGTGTTTAATCACTGTTATGTGTAGAGGGTGTGAAGAAATGTCCATTATGTTCAGCAGCCTGTGCAGCATTCTTGTTTGGACAATCAGCTCCGGCAGCTTCAGGTCAGTCCCCAGCACAGAGCCAGTTTTCTTGATATTGAATTTTGAAACATAATATGGACAAAAATTCACTGCTAACAGTTCAATGTTCCATGGGTGGATTTTTTCCTGTACTATGACATAACCAAGGTGAAAAACACCTTCCACCTTTCCTGTCTTGATCTCCTGGATGAATGGATGGATGGATGGATGGATGCTTTTATAGATCTGGAAAACTAATAAATATCACTGCATTCTCCGCATTCCCGAGGTGTCTTTGTTCGCATTTCTAGCTCACCCATTTTGTTAAGTAACATATCCCACCGGAGTGGTAAAAAAAAAATGTTTTGAAATTCCTCTGCTTTTCTCTCTGGCTTCCTCCCTCTTTGCTCCATAATGTGTGTAATTCCTAATAATCAAACAAAAAAAGTAACAAAAACAACATTGTACTAGTTTAAACACATATTGTTGTCTCTTTTGTTCCCATTAGTGTTTTAAGTGAGTTTGCATGGGGGGAAAACAAAACAATGAAAAATAAAACAAAAAGAAAGAGAACCCACAAATAAATCACTCCCCTTTGTTTTTTTTTAAATTTCTTATGTATAAAGACCCTGTCTCTACCAGGTAGTCTGAATAGACAACATCAGAGCCCTGGTGGGCTGAAAAGTCAGGTTTACAGCTGGCAATCAAGAAAAGCTAGAGGTATTTCTGGACTGCTTGTCACTGTCATTTATCAAATCAAATGTTCATAGACATTAAAGTGTGATCATACAGATATTTTCTGAATGAGTGGTTTAGTCCCTGGAGTAACATTGGAAATGCACATTACATCATGCCATCTATTCCATCAAACAAATGGAAGATGGTGAAGTGGCAAAACACTGTATGTGGAGCTGCTGACCGATCGCAAATAGCTGTTTTCAACACATATAATCTAATTTTTCCTCTGACTACAGTTCCATATTCATAAAAGTGCAAAGCAGGTATTGTTCTTGTCTCACTCCCTACATTAATTACATTTTGAGAAAATACTAAAACTTTGACGAGAATTATGAGATACTTAAAGGGGAAATTGCGAGAATATTACTATAGCTTCTCATCAATCTCAAATATGAAAAACAAAAATAAAATCTAAAACTTTCGTAAAGCAAGGCTGACAGCAGCATGATTGCTTGTCCTCACAGCATTAACAGATGTCATGCATATTAACATTGGTTTCAAACAGAAATACTTGTACCAATTGAAAGTAATAGGACAGCTGAGCCTTGTGGCATATATGAACATGATTATATTTATAGGCTATGGCTTGAATATGGAAAAGAGGGGGAAAAACACCAGTAAAGCATCTCCATATATTTCCTTGTTTTATACTAAATTAGGCTTCCATTCCTACAGTAAATGTTATTTTTTCCACTTTACGCATATATACAGGTCTGTCTCAGAAAATTAGAATATTGTGATAAAGTTCTTTATTTCCTGTAATGCAATTAAAAAACATGAAATGTCATACATTGTGTATTCATTACAAATCAACTGAAA
>JAVQJG010273808.1:0-17533 GCA_036024015.1 Craterocephalus amniculus
CGTTCACAAGCCATCCATCCGTGCTCGAGCACGGGTGGCCCGGGTCCTGGACTACCTCCCAATCTGGGCCACCCGTGCCGCGCCCGGGCCCGGCCTGTTTGCATTCCCATGGACAAAATTTGTGGTCAAACGTGCTCGGACCCGGGTCCGAGCACGGTATGTGAAAAGGCCCTTACTTGGAAAAATCCAGGTGGCATAGGTCCTCCTGGCATGCCCTCACCAGGGGGCATCCCTCCCATCACAGGGCTGGGGGCTGCTGCTGCACTCTAGGAAGAGGAAGCAAAAACAGTTAAATGAAATCTGTGCATGGAATATAAGCCAACTGGTTACACTTTCTCTCTTTTCCACAACCAAACCTCTACTTGGAAAGCTAAATCTTTACTTTGGTCAGCAAGAAATGCACCAATAGAGAAGCAGACACACTACGGAGCACCATGGCAACTCCGTCTCTGACTGCTCTCAGTCTCAGTGTATTAATGTGAACTGGTATTATGAACCTTGTCGGACCTGTGAATAAAATTCTGTGCATTTCCTGTTTAAGCATCATTTAACCAACTGACCTGCTGCCCTATCAGACCTCAATATGGTATTAATGGGGGCTTTATTGAGGTCTGAGTCCTGCCGATTAGGATTCAGTGGATCAGATAAGTATCAGTGGGATGCACTGAGTCAGTGGCTCCAAAGTGCTGCTGCACAGCAGGGGCAAGCTGGGCCTATTTCCTGCTCAAACCACAGCCCTAATTCACTAATGTGCCATTTGCTTCGGTCACACGCTCCTAATTGACTGAGTTTTTCTTCCCTGCAGCCGAAGCAATCTGAGATGAGCTAATGTCTTCTGAGCTGTGGGATTTCGCTTCCAGAGAACAGATAGAGAAAGAAGTGCCCTTAGTTCCACTTTTTAATGCGTAGCTCACTCCTACTGGAGTGTAAATGTAGGCAAGCAACCAATGATCGCTGCAAGAAGGGATGCATCAGCATCCACATTCACATACAGCTCTATAGTCCCACAGCCCCATAGACATGACTGGTCAATAGCCAACACACTCCCTTTTATCGACTGCACCTTCCCTAATTATATCTGCTCCGACTGCCACTGCAGGGCCACTGTGAAATACCTCGGTCGGGGGAGAAGTGAGGCCACAGGGGAAAGTCGCGTCTCATCAGGCTCCACCAACACCGGGACACAGACACACTACAAATCTCACTTCTTTACAGGGTGGTGTTAAAAATTCAGCTGAGCTCAAAGTTGGAAAAAAATCCTCAAGTCTACCTAGAACTTGTGGATATTCTTAGGTTAAGCTTTCTAGAATTTCATCCCAATCCATACCATTTGGAGTGCAGTTTGAAGGCCAGCCATAAAAAAAAATCACTTAGATAAGTTCTAGATTACAATCCAGAAGCAAGTGTAAATAAATAAAATGACATCATCATGCGAAAGTACAACATAACAGTGTGGAACTTGACCATCTTAACTTGTGTAAAAGCAGGATAAGAGACGTTGATGTGAGCTGTACATGTGCAACTAACACCATTTACCAACAAGCAAAAGGACTTCCTCCATCTTAGTTTAAACTGGTTGTAAACACTATCTTATAATGTAAATCACAACTTTTGTAAAGCCCAACTTTGACATGGCTGATAAGACACCACCACAACAAAACATTCAAATACACACATCAATATGATGATGGTGTTTATATAATAATATCATATAATCATTAGGGTTCAACAATTAATTTTACTCCATCACAAACCTGATCTTTGCCCCCAAAACAGCAAAAAAAGCACAGTTCAAATATTTATGATGCTATCCCCAACTGGCAGCAAAACATCAGTGAACCTCAACTCAGAGATCACAGAAGCTATGTGCACAGACTCTGAGTGAATCTGAAAGCTACACCTACTGCACAGAATGCAACACAATAAAAGTTGTGTAGTGACTGTAACTACATAGATTTCATTCATTTTTTTCTTCACAACACAAAGGAGCCCTAAACAGCAGCTTGAAATGCATACATGACAGCTAAAAGACCTAATATATTTAAAAACATTTTCACCAAAGCAGACCCCTCAAACATCTATAAAAAGCTTTTTGGCATGCTCAGAACCACACAACAGGTTGCATGGCGAGAAAAACACATTATTGTTGCAAATGCAAAAAACACAACCCGTTTTTCGAGATTTGAGCTGCCCAGACAAGTCGTCTATATGCAAGTTGGAGGATGATGTTAGGACTACACCCTGTTTGGACACAATAACCTGACATAATCACAGTCGACGAGCAACTTGTTTATCTAACCTGCATAGGCCAACAGGTGAACACACACACACAATTTCACTAGAAAAACATCAAGTTAAAGAATAAACAAAAAGAAAATATTAAATATTAAATCAATTCACCAGTCAATGGATTTGATCAGGAGGATTTGATGTCTATACCATGCCATTCGTCAAAGGTCAAATGCACCAGTTTCCCAAAGATATTCTACTTTAACCAGCCCATTAAAAGAAGAGTAGCACAATGTTATTACATTGTCTCATGATACCTTGTTGTTGAAGACAGTAGTATTAATTCTTTGATTAGGATAAGTACTGTAAAGAATAAAAGTATTTTAAAAAGGAGTCTCATTTCTCAATGTATGCCAGTTTACCTGGGCATCGTGTGAGCAGAGCTCCGATTCCCTATGCAACCAACCATTTTTTTCCTCTCCACAGCTTTCCTGCTTACAGTGGCAACATCATAGTTAAAAACCCATGTACTGTTAAAGACCATCCAAAGCTTGTGAATAAGCCAAAAATAAAATAAAACCTCTTATAATTTGCTAATGTTGGAACCCAGGAAAGGCCACCCATAAAAAGATGTTTACAAGACACAAAGAACCAAAGTCAAGAGGAATGTTAACAGTTTAACTAGACGTGTTTAGTTAATGACGCAATTACTTCTGTCTGCAAATGTAATTATTTTCATTTAGAAAATGGGCTTTTTCTATACTAATAAATACTTTTTGTGCATTTCTTTTTGTGTACCTAAAGTTTGCTTTATAATCAAAACAATAAGCAACTGCACAAGCAGAAATCTACCAGAGATAATTGTAACATGCTGGGGAAAGTATTATCTAGAGGATGAAGAATTTTCATTTATATTGTACTCTACATACACACTTTTTTAGTATAGGACATTTAAAAAGAATAATGCAGCGGCAATTTCTCCATGTTATACAGTTTGTTGAAAGAAGAGATGGGTATACCACAATATAAAAAATGTCTATATCTCAGTAACTTGCCATGTGTTTGATGTTGTCGTGGTCTGATGACGTCTAAGTTTGGACATCGTGATAAAGGAGGACTATAGAAGTAGTCATTGAACCAGAACATTTGGTAAACAATTTATGATTCAAGTCATCTTTTGAGCTTCTTTTTTGGTTTCTCACCTGGTTGAGAACAGCATGTAGTACAAAAAGCACAAAAATATGAAATTCAGTTCAGAAATAATAAAAGTTTTAGTACATTTTAGGTGCATATTGACACACTAACAAGGCAAGTATCCCCAATGTCTTGCAAGTAATCATATTGTTTGTGTGTATATACACACACACACACACACACACACACATATAAATATCTATAATTAGTTTGCCCCAATCTGATGGTTATCTGACCTGTAGCACTGTACTCTCCAAACCTTCAGTGAATGCTTACTATGCACCCATTAGAGCCACAATGTTTTCATTTGAGTCACCTCATCAAATTTATCTTTATGCTGAGTTACACTGCTATTCAGTTAGAGACCATCTTAAAATATTCAAGTCAAACAGCTAAAACGAAAGAAAGAAAAGGGGCAAGTGACTAACACTGTGAGCATGATGAAGCAGTAGCACACAATTTTGTTTCTAAGAAATGAGAAAACATCAGGGAAAGTATTAAGTTTACTTTCAAATGTGTAAATGCTGTGGTTGAATACATATAGGTTTCACTATCTTCATTAAAAGTAATGACTGCAGATATGGCCCATTTTCAACGCTTTATGCATCTGCATTTTATATGTTTATGGTTTAGTCCAGGAAATTAGAATTTCAAATTGTTAAACAATTAAGTGTTTAATTTAATATATCTGCACAAAACCTAAGCAACAAAGACAAGTCACCTTTATATTTCCACTGCTCTTAATTAAAACAAGTCTATAAAATGTTCATTCTTTTCTAATAAATTAAAACAGCATGTTGATTACTATTGCCTTAAATATTCTAACCTGGACAAAGTTTTAGTCTATGTCCAAGATCCATTTTGGACAAAGCCTGATCTAGTGATCTAAGCTAATCTAGATTGGTTCATGCTCAGGCATTCCCACTGTTTGGCTTCTCCATAGTGAAACATAAACAGCAGTTTGTTTTGTTCCCTCTCTCTTAAAAAGGAACCTATTCTGGGAATCAAGTCTAAAAAATAAATAAATAAATGTATAAAGAGTAAGAGAGATAGACAAAACAAAGCTGTATTTAAAAAAAAGGTATTAAGCCCAAATCATGTACCAATGTCAATCTTAATACCGTTTTAGAAAAACAGAAACCGCTAGCCAGACTGAAAATCGACGGGCACGGTGAGTTCCCAGACATGTCTGTTAGATCTTTATCACATCCCTCTAAAACCCACAGCTGTGCTTGTCGGGCTGTCCCAAGCTGCTTTGACGCTGCTTTTGGTGGAAATGAGTCTCGTCTGTCTGCGGACTCTGGGGCAGATGTCTCAACCTTGCCTGAGGCTATGGGTTTCCCGTCTGGGGCCTTTCTTACAACTACCCAGGGGACCTTGTATAATACGGACCGCCCTCCCCCCCACCATGATTCAGCACATGTACATTTGTGTACTTAAAAGCAAACACAGACTAACAAATAGTCAGATCAGCAAAAAGAGGTTATAAAAAGGTGATTCTGCTGCATTTGAAGAAACAAGGGGAGAGAAAAAAGAAGAAGAAGAAGAAGAAGAAGAAAAAAAAGAGTCACAGACGTGGAGAAGAAAACATTTTAAAGTGGAGGATGGAGGAAAACTGTTGGGTCTTTGTGCCACGGCACAGACCACCCAACTGCTCCACCATCCTCACTTCTTCCACTGAAACCAGCGCTCAAAAGAGACCAGCCTGTATGTTTAGCTTGTAAATGTTTAACCATCTATCAACATCATAAAACCCACTCTGGATGCTTTCTTTCTCTCTGTAGCCACTTCTTGCAGTTCCCCCTTCACTTCTCATCTCCCTCCCAACCCCCTCTTTTTTATTCCCCTCAGTTCCTCTGCTGTGGTTGATGCTGGGCATATGCCACAATGCCACTCCCTTTTCCTTTTTCCAATCTGCCCTCAGCTCGGTGACAGCCATCAATCAGCTGCGCCTTGGCATTGGAGCCCTCGGGGAGCATTCAGCGGGCCCAGTGCAAATGTGCCGGGGTCTTTACAAGCGCTGCTGGCTAACAGAGCAGCACTCACCTCCCCCACACCTAGACAAAGGCTAGGGTCCAACGACTACTACCATCCACACACACGCAGACACTTGCCTGACCCCCAATAATCGCAAACTGAACCGACGTCAGAGCGAAGGGCTACCACAAGATGTCAGGGAGATGTAACTGCACAGAAACTCTCACCACAGCAGCACACACTAGCATTTTAAGGTTCCCTCATTTGCTTAAGGTTTTCCACGGCAGGAAGAAAAAGGTCACAGGCAAACCAAAGCATGCAATTTTAAAGTTTACATTGGGTTTTTTCTTCTTTAAAAACCACTCGGAGGTTGTTTTAACATTTTTATGTGGAGACAAACACAAAATAATTTGTACACGCATTTGAGATCTTAACTATTGACAACAACTTTGGGTAAATTAATTTAAGGGGGGAAAAAACAAACGCGCGTTGAATCTGTTAAAATAATCACATAATGCAGGAGCTTGTTTCACCTAAAATCCTTGCGACCAATAATCAATTCTCATCAAGTAGTTGAGGTAAATTATGTCTGGTTGTCAGACAAGACGTGCCCTTCCCCCTCTGGATGACTGGGAATTATAAGGAATGCTGTTACTGAAAGGGCAGAGCCATTTTGTAGCTTCTCTCCTGGATGGTCACCTGCCAGATCAGGAGGCCCGTTACCCTGACAACCATATCAGCCAAGGCAGGACCAACATCCACGTCTAAGCCCCCTGCTGCCTCATATACCACCATCCCACCAATAAGTAACAATCATTTTAAAATGACTCTCAAACCCGTGATGTTATAGCGCACGCTCAATGATCGGTTCACGCCTTCTTTGATCTACAGACTTTTTTTTCCCCCTTTTGAATTCTGACTCAAAGGAGGAAACACAGCAGCAAATGGCAACGCCTCCAACTCCAAAATAGCATAATTATCAACATGCAAAACATCCATATGATGCAAATATTGAAGAGGAGCAATGCACAACCAAATGAAGTACATGGTCGGACTGACGTCTCAAAGTCAGGATGTGCGGCTGCTTCGATGGCTCTTCACTCTCAAATCCATTAGGATTATGTCATTGTTCACAATATGTTTCAACATGTACTGGGGCTGACACACCTACAGGCAGCTGGAGAACTTAGTTAAAATTCAAGCTGCGTGTAAAAATTGTAAGATTTTTGGAGAGTACATGGTGGTGGGTTTTTCATCTCAGCGACGGAGGCAGGGAGCTTGGATTAGAGGGAAAGCACTCGACAGGTCTGACTCAGGACATGCTGACATCAGCATCATTTTCCCAGAAGGCTCTGAGGCTTATTACTGGGCACATCATTCAATCCAACAGATATATTCTTTAAAAAAAAAAAAAAAAGCTCGGAAAAATCTTCAAAATTGCATTTAGCTGATCAATATATATGCATGACTAATGCTGCTCATACAAAAAGAAACACCTAAAAAGAGAGAAATTAAACTTTGTTCTTGTCAAGATAGATCATGATAATCCCTCAGACAGTCTTCTGGTATGGAAACCGTATTCCTCTTGAAAAGGGAAATATTGTTAGAAATTTAACGAGATAAAATGCACCTCGTCCTGATAGTTTCTCAAGACAGAGGGGGGAAAAAATTCCATCCGAGCTGATGATGTTTTATTTGCATCGCTTCAGCTTGGAGGGCAAAGTTATTGTCTTCTGAAGCAGAAAACAAAGCAATATGTGCAACAGCTTCCCTGTGAGCACTAGTACTCACATAATCATGGAAGGCCTTTGCTTCGCTGGAGTGGTCACATGTCTCTCTCCTCTCTGGTGCAGCACAGTACAAGTCCCAGAAAACACTGCAGACAAGAGATTTAATGAAGCACAGAAAAGCACACAAACAACCTCTGGACACTGTGTTACATTACAAAAATTATAGACTTACCACCACCAGGAATGTAAGAATCCAGGGGGCTCACCGAGTGTTATGTTTTTCTCCCATCGAATCTATTTTTTTTAAAGGGGGAATATCAAGAATTAAACACATAAATATAAAATGTCTTTTTTCTCAAATAAGAATTGTGGGTTTTTTTTTTTAAAAAAGGAAATTAAATGGTTTGAACTTTTACCCCAAATTCCACATACCTCTGATAAAAAGGTCTGTGCAGACTTCTGTGCTCCTATGTGCAACAAATACTCATAGACGTAAAGAGCCAACCTGTGAGGAACAAAAATGCCATTTTAAGTTTAATAACATGACCAATTTCATCGCCAAACACCAGGTTAGATCTTCCTTCACGGCTGCACCATAAGTGACTACGATTGGGTGCAGGCCTTGTGAACAATGGCTGCCAAACAGCCCATGCCAAAAATTAAATGGGGGGACTGGAAAAGAAGCCAAGCTTTGTGAAGATTCACTACATTTCGTGTTGAGAGAAGCTGCTTAAGCAACTGTATAAATGGATACCGTGATGCGGAAAAAACCCACCAGCAGCCTGTTGTGAATTAGCTAGGTACAGTATCTCAGTGGCACTGATGTGGCTGAGGGCAATAAAACCGAAGCCTATCCTGAGAGCGCAACAGAGAAAACAATGTACTGTGTAGCGCGGCGGTGTTATTGTTTTCTCCTTTCCCTGTTATAGTCTGGAGGAAAAAGCGAAATTATCAGACAATCGCCCTTTAAAATAGTAGCGAGCTGAATCCGGAATCGTCCGTAATTGTGTAAAGCACAGCAATAAGCCAAAGGCAGCTGAAACAATTCACAGGAGGAATGGCGAGCAGACAAGGCGGTTCATTCAATTCCATTCTCGGTAGGAGGAAATCGCCTCTTGCTAGCCTGTCCAGCGAACAACAGAGAGCAAGAAGGAGCAACTTGCGAGCCCAAAAAATACTGAATAATAAACAATTCTGAACTTACTTTTCTCGTGCTTGGCTGTCCGACGGCACCGGGGTGCCTTTTCCTTTGGGGAACATTGTTTAGTGTGGGAGGACGCCCGCCTTCTCTTTCTTTTTTCAGTATTTCATCTGTCAGATCATCGCGGCCGAGACCATCTCACACTACAACCGCACTCCTCCTCAATCCGACTCAACCGAGCCTGGTAGAAGGGAAGAGGCGGGGTCTCAATGAGTGATGCCTCCAACAGCCAATGAGAATGCGTCAACCCTTTTAAGGTCTGCCTTTTTTGTTTTCAGTTTACAGTTCTGACGTCGGTGGCTTCAATTCTAATTAGTTTAATTAAAGGAACAAATTCATGGTCCCTGTGTGATTGTTTGCCCAAATGGAACATTATAAAATGATTAAAACTGTCCAAAGTTAAGGAAAAAATTATGCAGAATGGATTTTTGGGCATTTTGAAAACACTGTATTAGAAACAGCTTCTACAAATGCAAGATAAATTTCTGATATCTAAAGAAAAAGAAAGACTACCACCATCTCTAGGCCTGATTTCCAGGTAGACTGAGGCAAAGTGGAGATCTGTCCCGAGGTTTGATGGATCAAGTTTAGAAATTATTGTGAATAATTATCTTTGCTATTGTAGCAAGATGGGGATAGATCATCCAGTTTGTCTTTAGCACCCATGTCAGATGCCAGCATCTTTTAATGAATGTGGATGCATTAGTGTACAAGGCTTGGCTTGTAAATCTGCCAGGGCATCAATAATGCTGAGTTGTATACTCGTGTTTTGGAGGAACACAAGTTGTCATCTAAGGTATGTAGTTTTGTGGAAGCTTTTGCAAGACTATACCAAACCACAATTTATACACGTTAAAGCAGCATGACTCAGATGTGCTAAACCAGATCAACCACACACCATTTGCCACATTCTGGGGAAAGAAATGCTGAAGGACTAAGGACAAGCTGAAATAATTTACATAGCAAAAGCAGGCAAAGGTTTGGAGTTTGAAACTCAAGCCAGCAGGTCTCCTGGGTTACCAAATAGCCTACCTTTTAGAGTTGTTAAAAGAAATAATGATGCATAGGTAAACATGCCCTATATCCCAAAATGTTGTCCCTGGTATCAAATTTAGGACATTTTAGCAGGGCTGTATAAAGCGCCCCGATCTTCTCTGGATAGGTGAAAGTGTACTGAAACATTTAACTTCGCTTCCCAGTCTTCCACTTCACTTTGTAAACAGTGTAACTCTAGTTCCACCTTAAAAACTTCACGCTCTGTAGCCGCCGCAGGAGGTGGCGGCATGGGTGTCGGTGTCTCTGCCTCTCTCTCCCCCCAGTGGCCAAACTTCTCCAGTAAAACAGTTGCATGTTTGCTTCCTCAGTTGCCTTGTTGTTGGGGGATTGGACCCTATTTAAATGGACGTGTTTCAGGTCACGAGCTACACCCTCGCAGCCGGCTTTTAACGTGCTCTAACCAACGCTCCTAGGCACTCACAAGACTTCAGCCCGACTTCAGTTTAAACCGAGTAAGACTTTTTTTTTTGTTTGTCAGTTTAGTCCGACGTTGGGGTCGAGTTACAAATAATTTGAATCCGGCTTTATTGTCGCATTAGTCTGTGTAGTGTTTTTAAGCAGTTGTTTTTCTGTAAATCAATGGAAAGGTCTGTGCAGTGCCTGTCATTGATAAAGGGCAGGCGACTTGCATGTGCGCCCACTGGGGTGGAAGTTGTATCCCAACAAAATGCGTTCCACGGATGCCCCCATTTATCAGCATGTCTTGAAATAGTTTGTCCACCACACTAAAAGGGGCATGCCACAGCTTGAAATAAAACAAACAGGGAAAAAAGGCCGTGTGGTATTTTGCATCTTCAGAAAAAATTCTCTAATAAGGTGGTAATCACATAAATGGGCATTTTTAAGATTTTGATCCTTTTTAGTTAAAGGGATAAATTAAATGTTGAGAAATCTTTAAGAGAAGCCAAGTTGCAGATTATTTAAGGATTATCTAAAGTCCTTTGGTGAACCAAGATTATGCAGTCCAATTCTTAGGCTTCATTGTAAACAAAAGAAAAACTGATTAAAATTTAAAAAGTTTACATTCAAATCTGCAGATTGGGTGTTGATGTGCTCTCTTTTTTCAGATAATGACTTTGTGTAAATTTCTCCCCCACTCCAAGGGCCAAACTGAAAGTGGATTGTTTACTTTTTTGTTTTTTCATATAGTTGGTATAATGTCATCTGAAGAGAAAGATGCAGCAGACATCACACTGGATCCTCAGTTCATCCAGGAGAGTGGGGATTTGTACAGAAACCCCACTGAAGTGCAGATGAGCCAGATCGTGCTGCCCTGCCACGCCAATCACTGTGGAGAGCTGAGTGTTGGACAGCTGCTTAAGTGGATGGACTCCACAGCCTGTTTGTCTGGTAGGGACCTATCAGAAATCCTTTAACAGCTACATTTCAGACCTTAAAGAGGATATTCTCTTATCCAAGGTAGCTCAAAACAAATACATGATGGAAACCATTGAGAAACACAGAAATGACTGTTAGAACACATGAAAGGACAGAAAGTCTGCAAAAGAAAAGCCAAATAATTTCATGTAAACCTGAATGCTAAACCACCATGCAGGCTGCAAAAAAACAAGCAACACAAAAGAGGCAGAGACAACGGTCAAGAAATGTCAAAGGGCCTCCGCCCATGAGATGTTTCCATTTGATGTTTATTTAGCATAATGAGCAACTGAAATAATATTTCCATGAAATATTTAAATGTGCTTTATGATTTGCAGCTAATTTATATCATGTGTCCACATATAACATTCAGTTGACTTGGTTTTCGCTTGACTTTAATATGTTTAGGCCTAAGTTGTGAACTATATTGTGTATATACGGTACAAACTGTCAGACATTCTGGCACATCTTCAAGCATTTCAGTGTAACATGAAAAGTTAACTCTCATTCACTGATAACTTCAGCTGCTAGTATATGGACTGACTGTAACCAGATCTGAGGCTTAAACCTAATTAATTATTTTTCATTACATTTTATATCGTTTCCACATCAGAAGCTTAAATGAAGCATGCAAATACTACGTTTTTGTGTAATTTCTTCTTTTCCAGCTGAGAGACATGCAGGTTGTTCCTGTATCACTGCATCAGTGGATGACATCCACTTCGAACACACTATAGGGTAAGATCTCAGCTGTAATTATGCTCGTTCTAGTGGGAGCTTCAGTCTATATTTTGCTTTATGGGTAAAAATATATTGCTTTAAATAGATGATGTGAGAGAAAAGGAACTAAAATGTTAAGGTACAGGTAAAATTTAAGTGAATGATTCCCCCCCAAAAATGGCAGACGCATTAAATAAGGACTTTCTGGATCATGGACTTTAAGATATTTTGAATAAATCCACATCTCTCGGGTATTAATACTGTAAGCTGAACAGTACGCCTCGTAGCTGAGACATCCTAGGCTTCTGGTTGTGTTGAGTACAATCACTGCTCCATGTTGATAGTAAAGAGAAGCTACTGTTTCTGCCTCCTCCAGGGTAGGGAAGGTTGTCAACATCATAGCAAAAGTCAACAGAGCCTTCACTTCTAGCATGGAGGTCGGTGGACATTTCTTTTTTGGTGTGAAGCATATTAAAAGTTATCTTAATACAATCATGGAAGGAAGGTTGTGATGCTTTAAATTTCAGGTGGGTATATTGGTGACATGTGAGGATCTTTACACCGGCAGGCAGTGGAAGGTCTGCCATGCCTTTGCCACCTTTGTGGCCAGACGAACCGAGGCTGGGAAGGTAAAGAGACAGAGCAAAATATGTGCGAGTGCTGAGGCATTTTGCTACATCTGCTTTGTGCTTGTTATATGTCGGCAGGTACAGCTGAAGCAGGTGATCCCTCATACACAAATGGAGCAGATGGAGTACAGCCTGGCAGCGGAGCGCCGGAGAATGCGGCTCATCCATGCAGAGATTATCATAGACCTACTGAGCAGCAGCACGGCTCAGCCAGGTACGGGCAGGAGGTTTCACAACACACAGCTCTTTGAAATGAAATCAGTTCAGGCTCATTGTTTTTACACGGCCATCAGGAGAGTGCCAGGAGTATCAGGATGCCGTGCCAGCTGAACGGACTCGAGTTGAGAGTGTGGAGCTGGTGCTACCGCCTCATGCCAACCATCAAGTCAGCACTTTTGGAGGCCAGATCATGGCGTGGATGGAGAATGTGGCAACAATTGCAGCAAGGTTTTTACTTAGTTTTTTTAACCCTAAAAATGAAACCTATTTTTCTCTATAACCCAAGATACCATTAGATTGGCACAAGAGTCCTAAAAGTCAGTAAAGGGGCACGCTTCAAACAAATTATTTTAAATGCTGAAAATGAGTTAGATATTGTCTCAAGTATCTGGTGTGACTGCTTTATGCAGAAATGATTTAAATGAGCAGTTTCTTGTAATAGTTGATCAGTCTTGCACATCTGCTTGGAATAATTTAAGCCCAGTCCTCAGAACCAAACAGCTTGAACACTGAGATGTTGTGTAGAAAGAACCCTTTTGGTTTTTCTGCTCATCTACAGGATGTCAGACAACAGGTCAGGACTTTTACTAAGCGGTTCCAAATCATGACTAATCAGACTAATTCCTGATATTTGTCTCGACAATTTTCTTGTATAAATAAGAATCTATTGTTCCATCAATGATACTCAAACCATCCTGCAGCTAAAATAGCCTAAAAAAATTATGCTACCACCTGATGTTGAAATCTAGGATCCTCCTTTTCCAAAGACTTCTCATTATGACCACAGAGCTGTATTTTGATCAATCATTTTATGCACAACGCTTCTGTCTGGTCAACTTTATCTGTAGCTAAGTAGAGATTTCTGCTTGTACGCCTGTGATGGTTTTGTAAATCTTTTTTTTTTATTTACACAGCAAAATTTGTATCAAAATCTATTTTGCTGATGGTCTCAGATAGGACTAGTGAGTGTCTGATATATTAATTGAGGTTACAAATAAGTTGACACACTGATGTTTTATTTATCGTATTTTGTTGTAGCCGCTTGTGTAATGCCCATCCAACCCTGAGGACCATTGACATGTTTCATTTTCGTGGCCCTTCCCACATCGGTGACCGACTGGTACTTAAAGCCATTGTTAACAACGCTTTCAAGCACAGGTGAGGCTCCACATTATGAAACACATGTTAGTGAAGCTTATCATAACTATGGTGAAAACACACTGCCCATCCACTAAAAAGGTGCCACGTGGACTTAACCAACCAAACGGGTAAGAGCCTCCCAATGGTTAATTATTACATGGATGGTTATGTTTCAAATGGGAAGAAGTTTTTTAATCACACCTGATGCAGTGAGAAGCTTCTCATATCTTTAACAACCATGACAGGAGTCCTAGAAAACATGTTCATCTGTCTCGGAAGGGTCTAATTATTGACATTCATCAAGCAAAGCTAATATCCAGTGAGATTGCAAAAACTACTAAAACTGGGTTAAGAACTGTCCACAAAATATTATTAAAACTGGATGAATAGTTGAGAAATATCATGACTGAAGAAGTGTGGTCAGAAAAAAAAACTCTTATGAAAGTGATGGGCGATCACTTTGTTGTGAAATCGAATCGTAAAAAACAGTAGCACGTGTAAATGTCTTTATAGTGGAAGGAGGAGCATTTCCACACCCACAACATGAAGGGAACTCAGGTGATTGGTCACTAAACAGCTGCACGGCTTCAAGAAAACCTCTTACCAATATAGCTGATTTTAAAAAAGCTTAAGTTTGTTAGGGAACAAAAAGTCTATTGGACTCTGGAGCAATAGAAGAAGGTCATTTGGTCTGATGAGTCCAGATGTACCCTGTCCCAGAGTGATGGGTGCATCAGGGTAAGAAGAGAGGCAGATAAATGATGCAGCCATCACACCTACAGTATTAGCTACTGTTGGTACAGCCATATTTCACAAAGACGGTGCCAGGATTCATTGAGTGCTCCAGGGAGCATGACATCATTTTCATTCATGGATATTTGAGATGGTCCATCTATCTCATCATCATTGCAAGATCTTGGAAAAACAAAAATACAAATCTGGATTAAAATGAATGTTGTGACTTTGGAGATGTTTTCCAAAACCATGCCACAGCGAGTGAGTGTCGTAATCCTAACTTACGGTGATACAATGTGAAAAATAGTAGACATGCCCGCTGGCGACTTTTCCTTTGGATGGGCAGTGTACATCACAGTAACATTTGCAGCTGTATAGCAGTATGTGTGTGTGCTTGTGTCTCCTTATGAACCTGCACATGGTGCGTCGTAGCATGGAGGTGGGAGTTTGTGCTGAGGCCTACCAGGGCGGAGAACCTCTGCGCCATATAAATAGTGCGTTTATGACCTTTGAGGTGCTGGATGCTGACAAGAAAGCCTGCACGTTGCCACGGATACGACCTGAGCCTGTTGTGAGTTTTCTCAAATGAATTTCAGCCTTTTGGAGACCTTAAACTGGAATAAGGTCTATAAAGTTCATAAAAGGTATAGCTTTCATACAGTATTACAGTAGTTTTATTATGCATGGCAGGATGGAAGAAGACGCTATCAAGAAGCTAATGCTAGGAAGAAGATTCGCCTTGACAGGTGAGCATCTCCTGTTATGTAAGCAGGCTTGTTCTGTACTGATTATGCCTTACAGTTGATATCAGGGGGTTTACTGCTATCATATGTTGGGCAAAAAAAAATCTACCTCCCCAAACTGTCTAATTATTCTGTAGATGTTTTTTTCTTAGGACATTTATAAAGTATTTTGTGTAAAAAAAGTTATATTTTCATTAAACCCACAATCTACTACATAAATATGATGAAAAAATAATCTAAAGTAAATCACTGGATGCGACACTGAAGCAGCATCGTGACAGTATCTTTCTGGGGTCATGTGACTAATTCCATTGTTTACAATAGTCAGAAGAAGACTTGGTAGGGGAGCATATCACAGCTGAGCAGACTTTGGTCCTGACCATGTCAGGAATAATAAGCTCATTGTTCAGCTGTTAAACACCCCACTAGCAGTATAATCTTTATTCTTCTATTTAATAACCAAATATGTGGATCAGTGCTTGAGTGCAGGTTTTTTGCACTGGTTAAGTTTCGGGGCTTTCTTTTTGTACCAAAATCACATCATTGCTGTCTTTTGTGTTTACAGAAAATATATTATTTCCTGCAAGCAGACTGAAGTTCCCCTGTCGGTGCCCTGGGATCCAAGTAACCAGGTATTTTACAAGGAGACATAAACTGATCACATGTTTGTTTCAGCTTATCATGTCAGGTTACCGTTTTGTGTTTGTTCAGATATACCTGAGCTACAACAATGTGTCAGCGCTGAAGCTAATGGACACCAGAAACAACTGGGTATTAACTTCAGAGAAAAATAAGGTCAGTGCTGTTTGCGCTGCTCTCCAGGAAATAGCTTGTTAAGTAGTTGCAGCTGTTGGTTTTCCAGCATGCATTCTGATCTGTATTGTTTTTGACAAGAAAATGCGGAGCCACAGTGGGGTGTACTTAATATGCGGTACGCTTTCCATCTAGCTGAAAAGGAAGTAAAACGTTAATCTCCTATAATGCACTTCCAGTAAATCTGGTAGCGTTTTACAGTGATCACACCTGCTATGTATACTTTTAATACCTAATTATACACACTGGTGTTGAATTCACAGGTGAGGCTCTACACGCTTGAGGAAAACCACATGCTGTTTTTCAAGGTGGAGATGTACGTCAGCGTTCCAGCAGAGCAGTCGTTCCACCTCCTGTCAGACCTGAGGAGGAGGAAGGAGTGGGACCGCCATTATGAGTCAGTGTCACACACACACGTAGTTTTTGGCATTGTGTGTGTTTGTACAGCATATTTACCTTCACCCAGAGTGTTATATCATGAGAGCAGCCAACAAGTGTTGTCTCACCTGCAGGGAGTGTGAGGTGATCAATCAGGCGGATGAAGATGACACCCTTTATCGTGTTGTTACTCCCTCTGTCACTAAAGGGGGCAAAGGGAAAGACTTTATCTTGCTGGCGTCCAGGAGGAAGCCATGTGATTCCAGGTGTTGTAAAATAAAATTTAACTACTTTGTAACTGTCTTCCCGTTTGAAAACACATTTACCTTTTGCTTTTATTTTTTTTATCTAAAGTGTCAATCGTGACAGGATGCCACAATCTGCTAATCATTTAAACCTTGTATCTGCTGTATGAAATATTTTCAAATGTGTTTTGATTTAAGTTTGATTTCATGTTTACTGACTCTGTGTAAACATTAAGTACATTTTTAAACAGAACAAATGCAGGAGTGGATGCTCCAAACAGCAGTTTATCCCAAACAAAACACAATGGAAAATATTTTTGTATACAGAAGCAAAAATATTACCTAAAAAAAACAAAACAAAGGTGTTGCTGTCATTCAGGGTTTCCACACAGATTGAATGGTAGGGAAAAGTATGGCATCTGTTTTTAGTAATTCTCAGGTCTGGATAAGTACACTGGTTAAAATAATAAAGGGAATGCTTAAAGAACATTTCTTAGATCTTGACTGAAATGCTCCAATTGAAAGTATTTATTCATTACAGAGTAGAATGTGTTAAGAACAAAAAAACATAACAATGATCAATGGAAATCAAAATCATTAACCCACAGAGGTCTGAATTCAGAATAATACAAAAAAAAAAAAACAGGCTTAGTAGTGTGTTTGGATCCCTGTGCCAAAACTGATCAAATGTAACAGTGACCAAAAATCTGTTATGATGGAGGAAGATGGGGAAATGGCCTGTGGTCTCCACCTGCAGGCTATAGGGGTGGTCTTGCTGACTGCATCTCATTTCCACATATTATCTGTTGTGTTTGTAGAACAGCAGGTGAAATTGATTCAGAATCAGTGTTACTTCCTAACTGGACAGAAGTGGGACTTTTTTAGTTACATAGTAATCAGAGTGTTCCCTTTTATCTTTCTGAGCCGTGTACATAAAATAGAACAAAAAAATGGAAAGAAAGTCTTTTTAAACTATTTTCTTTTTTCAGTAATTCTTTTTTTTTTAAACTTATTTCATAAGTTACATTATTTAAGTTGCATTATTACATTATAAGTTACATCATATATTACATTAAACCATCATCCTTTGTAATTGACATGCCAAAATGAAGCGACCCAGCCCCTTATCAGTGTGTGCCATGGTGGT
>JAVQJG010273811.1:0-12711 GCA_036024015.1 Craterocephalus amniculus
AGAAAATTAAAGAAAGAAAGAAACCCTCAGAAAAAAAAAATCAATCATCATAAAAGGCTGCAAATAGAAAGGTTTTTAACCCTGATTTAAAACTGCTGACAGTGTCAGGGGGCAGGTAGTAACGACAGTGTGTACAGTAATAGTGTTTAAAGTTGACAATTACCGCTTTTAACAGCCTTTCTTTTTTTTAGCAAAACAAATATTTTTATACATATTCCCACTAACTATTCTTTTTTACATTTGTAGGTGGTAAAGTTGCCAAACGTACTGCCAGTCATGTTCCTGGTCCATAACCACACAGCCTACCCTGCAGGTTCAATGAGAGCACAAACAAGAGTAGCTCCTATAAATAATTATTTTAGCAACTCAATAACAACTCATCAACATGGAATTTAATTACTTACTAACTACTCAGTGGTTACAATTGGTACCCAATAATGCCAAATTAGTTGCAATGCCAAAACGATTCTAAAAAGGTTGTTACAACCTCATGTACTCATTTTAATCCAAGACATAAACATGATTTTCTGGTAGTAATGACTTATTTCACTTAAGGAGTCAATGATGACAAACCTGTGGATATCATCTATAAAGCAACTGTTTATCAAATTTTATTGCTTATTTTACCGGACAAACACTTTATTGTTCCTCTCCAGTAGTAAATCCCTTAAAACCTTGTACAGTGGATCAATAATTAAGTTAATTTGGCATCCACCCACATTTTTGTCCAACAGCAGATGACAGTAACCGTTCTGTCTGGTCTGTACTACACAATGACAGAAATGCATTCGAACATGCTTGAGCCATTCTCAGGAAAATAAATAGTAAACAATATTAAGAAAAGGTTTGCATGAACGTGGTATTATCAGGATGGCAGTGTTGCTTTCTGCCGCTTCCAACAGAAATGCCTGCCAACAAGCTGTAGCATCTTTTTATACACTTCTCTTGCAGCAAACTCCTCCTCATGGATTACTATATTGATTCCTGAGAGTACAGGTTGATCATGTGCAAAAGGTCTTTCTTCAGACCCCCTGCTATGATGGTTGATTTTCCTCAGCTGTTCTGCCTCATAACAAACAAAAACAAAAATAATGCTATGCGAAAACTAAAAAAATTAAATACACAATAATGATGTCGATGTCTCTATCTACATGTTTCTCCCTGATTTAAAATCACAAAACCTTTTTAAAAATGAACCACTTAGATTAATTTCACAATTGAATGCGTCAGCATCATAAATCAGCACCATGGTATTTTCCTGTGAAAAGTAATGGATTATGTGCAGAGACACTGATTTATATTTCACATTCAGCACAGTGAATTGCCTGCTGTCATGTTAACTAACATCTTCAGTCAAATGGTAGCTCCTCATTCATTTAAAAGAATCAGTCATATCTTTTTCTTGAGTAAACCACAAACAAACATTCAACTCAGGTTGCACCTGGGAAAAATAAAAAACATGAGAATGCTTGCAAAGCTTGTAGGTCAGCGGGTGGCTTAGCCACTGATCTGTCAGACAGAGAAGATTGGGTACACACATTGTCAGCAGCGATTCTGAACCCAAGGAATGTAACTACCTGTAACTGCAATAACACTTTCCATTTATGTCATTTTAACACTTGAAAAAGTGGTTATATGGGGCTTATAAATATCTTTACTATGTTCTTATTAGTTTAGAACCGCATTAAGATAAGAATGACTGTGTTGGTTCTGTTAGTTAAAAGCTTGGTTTCTGTTCTTGCCTCCCATTATGTTGCCCTTCCATCACAGGACAAACCATTATTTAGTTTATTGTGATTTGAAGTTTGTGTGTTACATGTCTTTCACATTAGACATTTAGAAGGCTGATAAAGCCATTAATGTTACGCATTACATGTTTATAAAGCTTTTTATTTAGTGGATGTGTCCATTTTTGACTATTCAGATCAGCTATAAGCACATTTACTTCTGAGCATTACAACTTGTTCCACCTCTTCTATAAGCATTAAGTCTAAATTAAACCATTAGTAATATTTTTCTAATGTAATATGTAAAACTATCGGAGTGGCCTTACATTACAAAGTAAATAGAAAGAAATGTGTCAATGAAATCTATTTACTAACTGACAAACAAATGCACGTGAGTCTGTTTTATTACATGGTGTCAGAGAGAAGGTCAGAGCTGTCAGTCAAGATGGATGTCAGTGTTAAGCTTTATCTGTCACCAGAGTCCTTGTCAACACACCACACTGGACCAGGTTCATTCCACACAGTCTGGTTTGTAAGTGTGTGGGAATAAACCTGTTAATGAGGGGCGTGGGAAGCCTCTGCTATGTTTACTGTGGACATTAAGTTGTGTTGTAAAGACATGTAAATACATTCCAGGATTTCTCCTCTGAATTATATTTACCATGTTACTGAGGGGATTTTTTATTACAGTTATATTACAGGTGTAATTACAACAATTACAACCAGCAGAACATAAATTCTGGAAATTATGTGTTAACTTAAGGAAATTACCTTAATATTAATAGAGGCTCCAAAAATATAATAAAAAGATGTAAACTATCAAAACTACAGTATTTTTCCTTTACAGTTTAGAACAATCTAGCAAATCTATTGTGGGATTACATCTCAAAACAATGTGATACTATTATAAGCTGACTTTATAATAACCTTTAAGTTGTATGAGAAAAAAATGATAGTCATTAAAACCATTTTTTTATAATTGTATAATTAGTTGAAACAGCCTTATTCCCCCCGTAGAAAAAAGTTTTCTTTAGAAAACAAAAAAAAAATTGGATGGATTAGTGGTCACAGAGGCTGTTTTGTTGGAAGTTAGAGGTGACACGTCTGAGAAATGAAGGCTTGTTGTTTTTATGTAATGCAGGAGCAGACACAGCCGACAATCAGCCTGATCAAAGAAGCAAAAACACGAACAAGTGAAATGAATTTGGGATAGCCGAAGGCAGAAAAGAAAATTAAATATTGATTCCGTTTTGGTGAGATGGAAATTGCTGATGATGAAGCCTTTAATGTCACACTTAAGTTTGTTTTAACCTTAGTTATTAAGATAAACTATCAGTAAACATGCAGTATGTTGCAGTGTGGTTGGTGGACGTCATGTGAAACTGTAACGGTTACACATTACTTTTTTAGTCCATTCTTGAATAGATAAACTGAAAGTGATGTAAAATAAGAGATGACAGATAAAGTAAATGATATTTTGATCATTTAAATAATTCTTTGCCAAAGTTCACTTATGTCTTTTGTTTTGTGTGACAGCATTAAGGTCTCCATGGGGAAATCTGAGAGATGAAGACAAAAAGTACTCTCACTTAAATACAGTAAATGTAAATTTTGGAGGCCTTAATTCTGCTCCATTGTTGTTAATGCCTAATTTTACCAAAGAATAAAATATTCAAAACTGGATTAATTTTAATACATATAAAGAATGATAATGGCTGGGATTAGATTGTTTTGTTTATATTTTACTTCTGTTCGCTTCAAGTTGGACACACAAGCACTTTTGCGTCCATGATCGTGTGTATCCCTGGCCTTTTCAAGCCCTTTGTGAGTGTGTATTGTCTGGGCAAGCGATAGAAGTGGTTTTGAGGAGGGGCGGAAGTTTTCCGGAAGGCATTTGTCCGGAGTAAGGGTGGCTCTGCACTGAGACTAAACAGGAGGGAACACAGGTATTCAGAGATTGGTTTTAGCTCAGCTCAGGAGAAAAACAAACCAAGTCACATACACTGTTTTCCAATTTTAGACACATTTATTTGACGTAAACATTTCTAAAGAGGACAGAAAGGGTTAGTATTTGCACAACTCCATATTTTGTCTGTGCTTCTGATCCTGTGCAAGTTTAGAAGCAGATACACCATTTGATCCTTTCTGAATTGCATATTAAAGCTTAAATGCAACGGCTGCCGTTCACACCTCAAGTTACAGCAAAGGAACAATGCTTAAAAAGTGAAAAAACTATTTGATTCATATTATTTCTAGAAGGGTTAAAAGGTCAAGGAATATGTTTTCTTTCATTGCGGCCTTTGAATCGTTCTTCACACTCCCTTCTACCCACCAATACCCACCATTTTAATAACAGGTGCATTTATCACTGTGGAGCTCCAGAAAGAAGATGTTTCTTAACTTTTAATGCGGTAAGGAAAACCGTGACTTTCTTGACATTTTCCAGCAGTTACCTTTTTGTTTCTAAGTTATTTTGTCTTACAATGTCCACATAAAAAAAGGGAGAAAAAAAAAACTCCTACACCTTTTGAGAATGTCTACAAAAGATTTTGCACTGCAAGTATCAAAAAATTTACTCTTCTATCTACATATCTCAAATACTTTCCTTTCTTGTCCTCGCTTCTAGGGTGGTCTGCACTGATCTCTTAACTCTGACATACCAGTCAAAACACCACAATCTGTGTGTGCAAGCATGTGTGTAGTGGTGAGGGTATGATTCAGAACTCATAACACTTAAACACGGTTTTAACATACCACTATTTAGGGTTTCAGGCAGCATTAAGCATGGGGAGGGTTACGAGAAAACAGCCACTTTGCTTAGAGAGAAGCATTTCTGCATTTCTACCACTGTTAAAGCCTCAACTGGAAAAAGGAAGCCAAAGAAAGAATTCTGCACAGAATGATAGGACCAAATGTTTTACATAGCTCCAGTTCCAACAGAAAATCGTGTCCAAAACTTTATTTTGTTATTGTATCTAATCGAATTATTACCTCTGCTACTGTTGGGGTTGTTCTAGGCAGTGCTGGTCTTCCTGTCTGTTGGCAGCAAAACTCAAAAAAGAAACGGACAGATTTAGATCAAATTTTCTGTCTTTGAAATGGAATAAGGAACAAGTGATTATAGATTTTAGGGGTGATCCGGATCGCAGCCTTAATCACCGATTCTTAAAAGGTAGAGGGCAGGCGCGAACATCTGGGAAGGTCAGTGAACTTTGTCACATCCGAGTCTTTCGCCAGTGAAAAGAAAAGTGTGCAAAGGCTTTTTTTCAGTATCAATCCTCAGAGTTTTCTTTGATTTTTGTAATAAGCTGATAAGATGTGTTGTTGTCTTCAGTGTGTTGTGGTGGGCTGCCATAAACAAAGTTGTTCCACAGACAATAAGAGAATGTTCTTCAAACTTCCAAAAAGATAAAAAAGCCCAAAAAGAGGCTACCCAATGGAGATGCATGTCAGTGCTGAGGGTACACACCCTGGAGGAGTCCTTTGATTATTTTGTGACTGGTGTGTATATTAATTAAGATATTGCTGTTGTAAACTTGTGGTTTCTTTGTACGGTATAAATGGCAAAAACACCATGAAATGGCTGCTTGGGGTAGCAATAATGCACATTCTTGCTAGCGCTGCTCCTTCGCAGTGGGTCAGTAGGTAGACTTAACTGTGTAACATTATGGATAATTACATCAAAAACCATTGGGGAAATCTTAAAACTCTGAGAACAAGTTGCACACTTCGAAATGGATTCTGGTGTAGTATGGATTTGTTTTCACTGGCAAACTTTTCTTAGTCATGGGATTACTGGGTTGTGGCACAGGTTTGCATCTGCCCATGCAGAAATGAGGATAGCTTTGCTATTACAGCTTCTAAATCAAAAACTAATGCCAACAATCATTTGCAAAATATATGCGAATGGCTTGGCAGAGGTCTGCGCTTTCTGAGTGCTGCTAGTTTATTATCTAACTCAGGCTAAAACAACCAAGCACACCTTTTTCTATTTCATAATGTCAGTCAAAATAACAGATATACTCTGTAATCAGGAGTTATAAATGGCACAAATCTGGAACCATACTGGGATCCAACAGGAAGATATTTGAACATCCTACTGACCTATATAACTTAAAGTTCTTATAAAAATATTTTTTCTGAGAAGAAATTTTTTCCCCTTTACTTTTCTAAAAACCCTGCAAAGCAGAACTGAGGGTGAATTCAGAATCACAGTTCAATCTGCTTATCAGTGGTGGAATCATCCTTTGTTTGGTGTTTCATAAATCCAGCTAGCCCTTTCATTTAGCAGCTAGCATGGGAGGGCTAACATTTTATTGGCTAAAGTATGTAAGAAGGCCAAGGCCACACACTGTAGACTGAAAGAAAATGTTTGACATGTAGCTATCGTGCAAGTATCGGCAAATTCTCTGCAGAGATGCCTTCAAGTTTTCTCAATGGGATTATGACGCCGCAGGTAATGAATCAGCACTTGATCAAACTTAGAATCTGGGAATGCTTAAAGCACCATTAGTTGGCATGTCGTCTAAATGGGTGACCTTTCAGATCATTTTTGATACATTTAGACCACTTATCAATCACCAAAACAAAATCCACACACTTCTAACAAAAGCATCTCCTAATAGAAATAGATCTTGTTTTTAAACTTTTTTGGAGTACATGCAAAAGCAATGTATCTTTATAGAGTAACCTTCCAAATCTTTCTCACTATTTTACATTTAAACTTAGTTAGATTTTCTTTTAGGAAAATGGCCCAGATACAGGATGTCACCTATTAACCATCTCCAAGAAAAAAACTATAAATATGGAAAAGGCAGCTTTATTGACATTTACTAAAGCTATTTGAGACTTGCTCTACTCTTCTGGCGAAATGATGTAACTTTGGAGCTTGTGGCACATCTAAGCATCATCTGTTCTTTAATCTTTTAAAAGTGTAGCTAATTCTGATGCCCGGTAAACACTTTTTGTAAACAAGTTCAGCTTGAGCTAAGGTGACAGAAATAGTTTCCAGTTAACAAAGTGTAAACAAAGTGAAGTGTAAAGTTAGTACGAGTGAACTTTTGTCTCCAGTTTGCAGCCGACCAGTCCTGTCCATTTCAGTGGTGTGTAGTTGTGTCTGCTGGCTTGCGGATCAATGTCTTGTGTGATTCAGTGCTCTGTCACTGACCCTGTTTTATGTTGTTTTTCCAGTCATGTGCATTTCTGTACAGACCAAAATGATCCTGATCATGACTTTTGCATGACTCGGGGCGACGGATATCCGACATTTTCTGTTACACATCATCACTGAGTGTAACACGTATTTTTTTACAGGCTTTCATGAACCCTAGGGCCTCGAAACTTGCAGCACCTCGATGACTATGCAAACTAAACTTTCAATTCATGTAGGAAAAATACATCAAAGGAAACTATTATATCAGCAATAATGTATCATAGGAAGTGGGATTTTAAGTTTTAATCTCTGCTTTGGCTCCTCTCCAGCACACCTGGCCTGGCTCAAACAAACACACAAACAGGATCCTCAAAGACTTACAGATACAAATTGGCAACAGAGATGGCTAAACAGTTGTGTAACGCTGTTAAGTACAACCTTTCTGTGGTTACAGCTTTCTCTTGTCTCCTGAAAGGAAGAAAGAAAAGGGAGGATCGCAGCCGGCATAAAGACGGAGAAAATAGAGTTGAGGGAGGAACTGGAAGATTTGAATGCAGACAAAAGCCGGCAGAAAATCAAAGATCTTAATGAAAGACAAAGACGAGGAGATGGAGAACACAGGAATGGATCAGAAAAAAGAAAAGAAGATGTATTTTGTCAACCATCTGTTGACATGGTGTCAGCTGTGGTTATCGGGGTTAAAAAAACACACATCAGAGATTTGTTTGCTCTGTGAGTAAACTGGCCAGACCAACGCCCTAGCCCAGCAGAGCTTTCTCACACACGCATACACACACACACACACACACACACACACGAAAAAACACATGTTGAGAAAAACAAAGTGCAAGGGGCAGGTTGGCTCTTGCAACAGGGAAACAGTTTGCAGAGCAGACAGAGAGAGTGAGAGGCATTAGGAGGTTTATCCGAGGTGTGGCTCACATTCACTTACCTGGTCAGGTGGGGAGAGTTGGGGGGCACACACATTTTTAAAGGAATATTCCCAAAACACTTATTTCTGCAGCAGGTGTTGTTTTCCTCCCTGAAAAAACATCCTTGGCTTGAAAGTGTCCCAGTTAGCACCTCTCTGCTCTGTTAGATTAGAAAGGTTCAGTGAAATGGAACACTTAAAAATTTCCTTAGCAATAAAAATAAATGATCTGAGATTCATCAAATGGTGCATTATCCTGCTGGAAGAAGCCATCAGATGACCCTACGCTGTGGTTATAAAAAGATGCTCAATAATCAGATTTGCTGTGGCATTAACCCTTTAAAACCCAACTCAAGACAAATTGGGGAGAAAAATACTATTTTTTTATATTTCAAGTCTTCATTTGGCCCTTTGACAAAATCTAATTTAATTTTTTTTTTTGGTATGTCTGCCATTTATTACTGTGTGACATGTCAAAATTATTGTAGTGTAGCCTTATTCTTCCGGGCATCCATTAGGGGGCAGAAGTCAAGTATCATATTGTATCCTAGGGTTTTCAGCAAGGTTTTAACCATAAAATGATGCAAAATGTCTCAGAAGCTGCATATATCAAACAGGGTTCATATGGTTAACCCATGCTCAGTTCGTATTAAGGAGCCCAAAGTTTGCCAAAAAATGTTCCCCACACCATTACACCACCAAGTGCCCGAACTCACGGTTCCAGATCAAGATGGATCCATGCTTTCATCTTGTTTTCTCCAAATTCTGACCCTTCGATCTGAATTTGGAGACTCAGTTTCAGTGATTGCTTTCCAGCTCTGTGAGCCTGTATGAATTGTAGATTCAGTTTTTTGTTCATAGCTGACAGGTGTTTAGGTGGAGCCGGTGTTGACTTCTACGTCTGTAGCCGTCTGCTTCAAGGTTCGAGATGTGTGTTCAGAGCTTTTCTATCTGCCCATTCCCCCCTGACCTCTGACATCAACAAGGCATTGTGATCCAGGCGCTAACTGGATATTTTTTTCAATTTCAGACCATTCTCGGTAAACCCTAGAGATGGTTTTGTGTGGAACATGTGCTTTTATCCCTTTAACCATATCATTAAAAGTATTTAGGAGGCATTAAAACGCTGTTTGTTTGTATTTCTGTCTCTGTGTACATGAGACAGAACTGTCACTGGTTTAATGCAGCGAATGTCTGGCTGTGAACATTAGCATTAAACCCTCATTAAAATACCAATAATCCCTTTGGATGACATTCAACCTGCCTTCAAAACACACAGAGTTACCGAGAAAGATACTATACACACAAGACATGCCCGTTATTAGTGAAATGGTTTTTCATTCAGGTGAGAAATTGCATTATTTTTTGCAATAACTGCGAGGATATTCTTCCAGCATTAAAAAAAAACTATTTAATTGGGTATTTGATTTTTAAAAAAAAGGAAAATAAATGTGTTTAGTGCATTATATTTTCTATCATTTTATCAAAGAAAATATCTCTCCTTGTTCATGAGGTGTTAATGTGTTACTAAATAGTAACACAAATTTAGCAAAAAAGCGGCATTTTCTGACTGTATTAACAAACACTTACAGTTTTTGTTGAATGCACTTCACTGAAGTGTTATACATACCTTGAACTGAGTTTTTCCAACTGAGGAACAAGGACAAGTATTTGTGAATCTTCTTGAACCCCTGAGTTAGCGTTTGCAGTCACTGGCTTGACATTGATTAGGGAATGAGAATTTGCTGAAGTGCTAAGTTGTCTAGCTTGTGGATGTAGCTTCACCAAGTTAACAAGGACACAGTAATGAATATTACAATATAGAACAGTTACCCAAGTGGGTTCTTTCATTTATCATATTACACCACAATAACTGCAGACTTTTGATGTCAACGGAGTTTTTACCTTTCTCCTATCTTACTGTACAAATGTACAGGGATATACTGGACCTGAAAAGACAACATAACAGAAACCTATCCAGGTCTGACAGACTGTAAAACCTTTGCATAATAAGCAAAACTAACCTGAAAATGTTTATATTAATCTCCTCTGTCACACCGTTGAGTTATATCGCTAAAAGAAATACATGAAGGACAGCATGTCAAAGTGAAGTGCAATGGTTCATGGAAGCAAAGACCCTGAGGGTAACTCAGCCGAGCGTTGTGGAAAAATACAGTTTGCTTTTTATGTTAACTGGATGTGTTTAGCGATGTATATATGAATTATTAAGTCAATGTTTCATACTGAACAGTCTGCGTATCAAACTGGATCTGGCATGATCATTTAAATAACTTTAATTTAAAATGTGCAGCTTGTAACAAATACAAAGGTCTGACATGAAATTTAACCATATCATTAAAAGTGGTTCTATTGGAAAATAATCACTTCACTAAAATGTTGTTTTTTCATTCACTTATAATGAGCCATTTATTTATTTATTGCTGAAAGGCAACAATCATGGCAGCTGCTATATTTGTGCCACAATTTTTACTACGGTGTCTCTGAATAGACAAGCATGGAAACGAACGAGTGGGGGGGGGTGTATCCACCATGCTGAGCATAGTTACATGTAACACATTTCTTTCTACAGAAATTCTAAATGATTTTAAAATTTCCCTCTGCGAGCAGCTATTTGGCTCCTGCCAGTCAGGTGTGAAAGGGACATACATTAGGCCTCATTTGGTTTGTTGTGGTTGTTTTGGAGACACTACAATCATGGCAAACACGGGGTTGGTGGTCAGTCTTTTTTTCCCTTCTCCAGTTTTGCATTTTGTTTCTACCTGTTTTGCCTTTCTTCCCTCCAACCTATGGCAAATCGCCCATCAACTTTGTTTTGTGAATTAAATTGTACAGTATGACATTTCTATATACAAGAGTTTGGAGTGAAGTTTAGATTTTTAGTCCATCTTTCTTGAATGAAATAAAAAATTATTTATCCCAATTGGAAATTATGTTAATTTCCACTTATTTTTTTATAACTCATCTGTTTAGATGTTTTTCAATCATGAAATTTTTGATAATTAGGGGAGTGTCGATTTGATTGACAGGTGTCAGATATCCAGTGCCAAGGAAGCAGAGTAGCACAACCACAGTTTATAGCTGTTTTATACAGGTTAATACGCTCAGTGGTCTTGCTGCCCCTTCAAGAAGCCTCCAACTGAACACACTGTTTTCTCTCTGTGTTGTTTAGGGGTGTGAAGTACTGCCCAACACATTTACAAGCTTTTGCACCATTTTATTCTGGATAATCAGCTCCAGTATCTCCACGGCACAGAGCCATCCCTCCTGATCTTGACTTTTGAAAGATTGCATTGATATAAAATTGGTAACGGTTGCAGATCTTCTTCTTTACCGTGACATGCCAATGTCAAGAAGCACTGAAGGACCTCATCCTTCAAGGTTTCTGCTACATTTGGTGTCTCACTCCGTTTGAATGGTCTTAAAGCTGTGTATAACCTGCAGCCATGTCTTGATGAAACACATAATACCACTTTCTCTGGATTGCTTCGCAAAGATAGCTGAATTAAAATTCTTTGTGTATTAGAAGCCATTCAGTTCAAATTGGTGAATTAAATGTGCAGGTTTAGCTTTTCATGTAAAACCAGTAATGTGCATGTAAACTATACTTTGGCATATGAGGGCAAATTTAAAAAAATACTTAAGTATTTAGCCAAAGTGCTTTATCTTACAATACAGTAAGACAACAGTACAACAGTAATGTTAGAACTCCACCCAAACTACGTCATGGGTAAGAGTTAAATCTGTTTTTATCATGTAAAGTGCTTTCTGTTGCCAAACTGCAAGAAAAGCACTTAGTAAATACATAAAGTTTCATTTTAAGTTTGAAATGTCTACTCAGTCAAATACGCATAATTTTTGCATTAAATATAGATTGTATAGATTTTTAAAAAAACAACAACAAAAACTGCCCTATTTAGTCTCTTTTACGGGCGCTTGCGAACTTGGGTTGAACTTCCAAACGTATTGAGACAGCCCCTGTCCACTCTGTGGCAGTTGTTGAAAAAGGTCGTGACATGTTTGTATTTCTTTAAAGAAAATATCATCTTGATTGTTAAGCTGTCACTTTTTTAATTTCAGAATTAAAACTGTATTTTCTGTTTATTTCCAAAAGAAGATATAAACAAGAAGCCAAACACAAATATGACCAGTATGAAACCGGTTTCCTCTGCTTTTTGCATCTCCCTTTGTTGCACTCCTCACTTCACTCTATTTATGTTTAAGTCAAGAATTCACAGCAGGAAAAATAGCTCAGAAATTTCTCTGAAATGATTGACAAAGAGGGGAAAAAAGAATGTCACCACCATGGACATCTTTTCAACAGTAAATATTTTAAGAATTTCATGTCTGAATAACAGCTGCAAATTGTTGTTCTCCATATCAGAGCCAGCCCTTGGTGTTGGCTACAGGCACCACAAAATGGAGATCTGTCTTCAAAATAAGAGGTGAACAGATGCAGAGTAATATTAACAACTTTCTTATCCCCCACCCCTCACTGTTACTCTTTTTTGGGTGCCCCGGCTGGAACCTGTGCTGCTCCTTAAACTATAAGAGAGGGGGGGACATATTAGTTTCCACATAATGAAACCGAAACTCATGGCCAGCGGGCCAGTTGAGGCCTGAGGGACAACATTTTGTCCTCCCCCTACTTGACCTGAAAGTTTGGTCTTGGTACAGCCTATTAGTGAACCTTTTTATCGAGTCAGTGCACTTGCCATGTTTTCACCAATCAAATGTAGCTTTGTAGTCACATGACAACACACTAAACAGTGGCGTGCACAGGTAGACGTCAGGTGGTGCTGGAGCACTTGCCCTTGCCCTCTTGACCGAGTAAGTGCCCTTAACAGAGTTATTATTAAGTCATCATTATATTGTTAGTATTA
>JAVQJG010273896.1:0-12727 GCA_036024015.1 Craterocephalus amniculus
TTTATATTTTTATATGTGTGTGTGTGTGTGTGTGTGTGTGTGTGTGTGTGTGTGTGTGTGTGTGTGTGTGTGTGTGTGTGTGTGTGTGTGTGTGTGTGTGTGTGTATCTCACATTAGAATTCATCACTGGTGTTGGGAGAGTGGTTAAATGGCTTTCAAATGTTACACTGATCAACAGGAATGGCCTGAAATCTCTTGAGAAGCTTGTCATTTCAGCCATGAGACAAACTTTATTTTTTTGGAATAAAACTTCAGTCACTGCTACTTTAATTGTGACTCTTTTTTGCCTGACTGCAGCCCAAAAATAATCCTCATAGTTCTTTAGCCTGTAATCAGAGAGCTCGGTCCAATGACACGAACTGAATCACACTAGTGTCAAGTCTAAATTAGAGGGCTATATTTTCTCATTAACTCCTCGTATAAAATATTCATAAAGCAGGAAAGTTGATCATCATGATAAGGGATTTTTATTTCTCTACAACCTCTGAGATAAAGGTGACTGTTTATGCAGTGTGAAGATTATGGAGTTTGAATATTTTGAGTCCTCATTTTATTTCTCAAAAAGCCTTCCAGTTTATTTTCAGGAATATTGCATGAAAGGCTGAAAATGCCGACTTTATTTTTTATTAGTTTCCATCACAATAAGACAGAATAAATTTCCAGAGGAACTCGGTGGGCAAGATGATCTCATAAGGTCTTTAAATAGCCCTCGCATAATAAATCTAAACAGAAGATAAGCTGTATCAAGGTAAGCTTCACAAACTAATACAAAGACATTTTTGAATGTTTTCCTTATCTTTATTTATCTTGAGGCTATCTTCTAACACATCAGCACATATTTCTTCTACTATGCTAGTTAATAACAAAATTCTGCATCAGCCACATAAATGAAACGATATTAAAACTGCCAAAACAAAGAAAGAACCATAAAATTACTAACAAAAATGTTTTAGAATGATATAGAACACATCACATAGTAGGAATATTAGTATTATTAGTAATATAGTAGTATAGTAGTAATATTAGTATTATTTTTATTATTATTATTATCCTACTCTGTAATTATTACAGTAATCTGTATTGTTATTATTACAGAGTAGGATAAATATTAGAGTTTAGCAAATGAATGAATGAGACTGGAGCTGTTGGGGACAGACTGAAGTGTTACAGGAAAAGATGTGAGGTGAGGGTGTGAAGTTCTACTCAGGTTGTATAGTGAATATGGCTCCGTGCCACAGGATTTGCAGGTAATTGGTTAAACGAATGCATTCTGTTGCTTGTGATTAAATAGATGCCCTGTGTGCACTCTTGAAGCTGCCATACATGGTTTTTTTTGTGTTTCTCTTTGCAGTCTCATTAACTTTGAAGTCACCTTGTCTCACACTGTGGTGATCTGTCCACCGTCTCTTGTCTGAAGGTCACACTGATTCTCCATTAGAGACAAAGGAGAAAATTAAACACAGATTGTTTCTGTTGGCCTTTTCCAGCTGATGGACTTGGTGACTGATCTTTTGTTTTGTTTGTGTGTGTGCCACTTTGCAGATTGGCCTGTGGCACTCTGAAGATGGACTGTCCATGGAGAGAAAGCTTCCATCAATCAATGTGACAGACACCCTTTTCAACACTACTCTTACAATCACAACAATATTGGTAAGAAATGTGTACACGAGGACGCACCCACACATATCAGTAGCCTGGGACATTTTATGTGCTCTACTCCCAGACTGATCTACATAAGCCTAGCATTCTCTGTTGACGGACAATTACCATATCAAAAACCCATTTTGTGCTTTCATATCCAAACGCAGTCCTCTTGGGATCAGAGAAATTGATGCTGTATTATCTATTATTGCTTTGAGTAGCTCAAATGAGGGTCCATCACAGTGAATGAAAAGGAGCTAATAATTTACCACATCAACCTTCAGCTTTTTCACAGCATCTGTTAAAAGATGGAGCAGTTTGGGATATCATCTGCCATATTTGGTGGTCAATTTCTAACAGATCCTTTTATAAGTTATCAAACAAAATGCATACTTTCCACAATTAGAGTCAGAGTAGTTCAGTTTTTATTTGTTTTTTGTGGTTGTCTTGCAGCAGAAATAAAGAAATCCAAGATGTTTTGCACTGGCAATGCATTTATTTTAAGTAGACTGGACTACTGTAATGCTGTCTCCCTAAAAAGTCCATCAGACAGCTGCAGTTAGTCCAGAAATCCTGCTGCTAGTTTACAAAAATATATTCAGGAACTTCTGGTTCGTTATGAACCAACCAGATTCCTCAGATCATCAGGGTCAGGTCTACTTTCAGTTCCTAGAGACAGAACTAAACACGGAGAGGTAGCGTTCAGTTTTCATGCTCCACACATGTGGAACAAACTCCCAGAAAGCTGCAGGTCTCCTGACACTGTCAGCAGTTTTAAATCAGGGTTAAAAACTTTTCTATTTGCAGCCTTTTATGAGTGATTTTTTTTCTTTCTGAGGGTTTCTTTCTTTCTTTAATTTTCTTATTCTGTGATTTTAATTTTCTTTTTATTGTTTTCATTGCTTTCTACTTCTCGCTGTAATGTTTCTAATGTTTGTATGTAAAGCACCTTGAATTGTCGTGTACATGAAATGTGCTTTACAAATTAACTTGCCTTGCTTTGATCTGATACAGTAATCTGAATGTGATGCAGTGTTGTCTGAGGCTTGTGAAAATCACTCAGTCATTGCGGGTTTGCAGATGTGTTCCTTGTGTTCAGGCAGAATCTTTTAGCATTGCCATGTCCCATATATGAAATCTCGAAGTTGATAGTGTGACATGTTAAAGTCCAAAGGCGATTGATTTTGAGGGGCTGCTTTCAGTCAAAGTCTATATCAAGAAAAAGCTGCAAAGACCGGCAACAGATAATAACTAGAGAAAATTGTTGTGAGTTATTACTGAGCGTTGATAGTTGGGACTAATGAGACCTGGTTAAATAATAATTATGGGAACATAATGGTAAAAGCTGAGGTTACTGTGAAGCAGATGGAAGTGGTAGGATGTGATGTAACAACTGCAGAAGATATTAAAAAAAACTAGAGAATGAGCATATAATGTTTTTTACAACAATATCTGAAAAGAAAAATGTTTAGCTCACCTCAGTGGACACACCTGAGCAAGCAGCATAAGACCTGCCATCATCAGAATCTCCTCTTGGTTCTATCTCACTGCTTCCACAGACATGCATCTCACATCTCACTCCATTTTCATATTTCTGTTGGTTTTTGGGGGGTGTATGTAGTTTATCTCTTCTTATGATTATTTTGATGCTGTAATTAGTTATTCAAACCTAACAGTGATAAGATCAGTTGGTCAGTAGAGCATGATAGACATATTTATCTTTTTCATATTTTGTCACCTATGGAAAGCGAAGTCTACATTGAATTATTCCGATGGTAGTCTATTAAAGGTCTGTAGGATGATGCTTCAGGTGCTGGTTTATTATCTAACAAGCCTATAAATACGGTGGTTTATTTGAAGAATAAAACTGTTATTTATACAGTGTATATACTAAAACTCTTGGGTGTCATTAATTAGCACACAGCGTAATTAGTTATAAAGGATAAGCTGCTCATATGCATGCAAAATGTTTAAAGTTTTGCATTGCATAATATCTCAAAGGCTTTGTGTTGGACTTAAATGAAAAGGTGCGGCAAAAGATACTTAGCCTGACTAAAATGATGTTAACATTTCAACATTTCCTTGAGGGGAAAGAAAACCTTTTACTGTAACATTTACGTCACATGCAGAGCTGCTGAACTGTGACACGTTCATTTAGCTGAATCGAATTCACACAGGTTTAACACAAAATAAAAGTTCTGCAGAAGCAATACTGGAATGCTGCTCTAAAAAGCTGCATCATTCTTCTTAATGATGATAAATTACCCATCAATAAGTATCCTCCTCTTTTAATTACCAGGGTAGTTTTTTTTATTCCTTTTGAGAATTATCCTTGTGATAAGCTCCCCATGTTCCTTATTACAGTAAATTTAATATTGAATTTGTATGCAAGAAGCTGAAAATCATCTGATATTAAAAATGGATCAATCCATATTCATTATGTTGTGTTTTGTTGCTGTGTTAGGGATCGTGTCCCCTTGTGTAGCTATTTCTTCCTTTATTTACCTCATTGAATAAGATGGACTGCAGTATTGGGGTATACAGTAGTGGTTAGTGTTAGATAGTTTAACGGGGTGGAGTTCATGGTCCTCTAAATGATGCTCAGGTTATTTGGCTTTAAAACGTGTATAATTTATCACCTTACTGTAACACCACTGTACTTAACAATTGCTACAGGTTGTTAGTGATGATATGTTACATTTTGATTTCATTGGGCTGTGCGTACAGTAACAGCCAAGCATCCTCACTTTGGTCTTGTTTGTCCAACGGATGCTGTCCCCAGAAGTCATGTTGTTTGCACAGATTGAACCGCCTTGTCCGTAATCCAAACAAGCCGTAATATACCTGTTCAGTCTTGCTCTCTAATTGTTCTGTAATGACCTTTGAATATTTAACATGCTGAGTTCTGCAGAGTCTAAGGCTCTTGGTCATTTTTCATTGTTTACTGAGCATTGTTTGGTGTGACCTTTGGATGAACCTGCTGGGACATCCACTCCTGGCAAAATAAAAAATATTCTTGAACACTTTTTAACCCCGGAATATTTCTCACTGTAAATTCACGGACTCCAAATTGTTTGGAAGTGATCTCAGAACCCTCCCCAGATTGATGGGCAGCAACAGTTTCTCTGGCATTGTGTTAGCGCACACCTATATGCTCCGAACGAAACCTTTTATAGACATACTCACACTTTCTGGTGATCTTACAATTGGGGAGTGTTTAGCTCCTGCCCTCCCTGGTCTTAAAGCAGCAGTAAGGGTGGATCAGCCATGTTAAGCTATAGAACATAGACAAGGTTTACTTTCTTTTTCACATACAGTAAATACAGTAAGGTATGTTCAACCTGGATGAAACCATTTCGATTTTTGGCACCTGCATGTGCTTCACGCCGTTCTTCTTCACTCATGTCAAACACTTGAACAGCTGCTCATATAATTACCTGTGATTCGCCTACCTCCTTCCCCTCGCTTATGAATCAGATGATAAGGCACAAAGTAGCTTATAAACAGAAGCAATTGGCCCAATGTGTTATTCTGAGTGACTGGCTTATCAGCTGCAGGCCTAGGGTAGGGCATTTTGCCATATTTCAGCAGCAAACAGCTCACTGGGGTTATTGAGCCTGATTGGGATTCAGATGGAATAGTTCATATCACACAGGAGAGGAAGAGCCCTTTGCGAGGACAGAGATGTGTGTGTTTTTGTGTTTGGGTTGAGATGGAGGACAAATGAGAAGATGTTTTCACAACAGAAAGAGGACACGAAAGAGAGAATTGGACAAGTGCAGAGCTTTGATTTCACTTTCGGATATATAGAGTCCCCGTACCAAACTTCGGAAGCCACCAAGGAGCAATTTTCAGTGGCTATCACTGCTCATTCATCATTGCGTGATTGCTGTGTCACTGTTATCTCGCCTGTGGGCGACAGACAAGCCACAGCTAAGGGCGTCTATAAGAATTCCTTACCAGTAGCATTTGCTTGGGGGGATGTGTGTTACAGTATTTATGGATGCTTCCTTCTAAGCGTTGGTTTTGTGTGAACTCGTGACACATCACCTGGTCTTCGCAGAGCAGTTTCATTACTCCTACACATAGCTGTCACCTTCCCACTTCAATATCACAAATAGCTGCAGGAAAAAACTGTTGCAGAATTGATTATCACGTTTTTGTAGGGCCACGAGCTCTGGCTTTGTAACCATTGATTGAGTTTGTTGAATGGATCTTCGACAAACTATCCTCAGACTCTCAGTAGCTACATCAGCGCGATAGAAAAAACTCATTTTTCTTTTACTGTGAGAGAAGATTATGTTGTAATTGCATGTTTTCTCTCTGTCCTGATCCTGAAGCACGGCGGTCTTACAATTAGTAGAAAGAGTGGCAGGTTTTCTATATTTTCAGTTCTTACTGACCCAAGTTGATTTGCATTGATCTGTTTTCTCTATAATGAGGCGGGGTTGCCTAATTAACTGTTCAAAGCTTCAGTTTGTATAAAGGAGCAACAAACAGTCCAAACAGACATTGCAAGCCAAAAGCACACTAATTTGAATTATGAGTTCAAGATCTTGAAAGACTCGGTCTCGGACACTCCTCAGTATATTTCCTAACTGTTGGCACAACTTTTAGGTCTATTTATTCAACACTTATCTGATCCAAGTGAGAACCACTGATGCTATAACATTAAATAAATAGTAAAGGATCATTCTGATGCACAAGTGGCAAAAATTCTTCAAATGAATCACTCCCAGTAATTTGCTGCTCAGCTTTACAACAGACGCAAACTGCTTTGGCTGCCTTGGGTACGCCCCATCCGTGTCCGTTCTAGAAAGTTCTCAGATGATTGTTTTCCTCATACAGAGAGTCAGGGTGGTTAGTTGCAAGTTGAAATTGTAAAACAAATCTTAGTGTTACAGCTGTACACATTTTTAACAGAGCATGTGCTCTCTCTGTTTTGTTTGGATTTTGCATTGATTAATGAGTTGGTAATGTACTGTCTGGATTCTTTGATGTCATTTCAAGTTTAGAAAAGTAAGGATCTTGTATTTGTTTAACTAAATGTGACTTTTATTTTGTGGTTTGTGTGTTATATGATGTAAAACTTGCATGATTGAATTTATTCATTTTATTGTTGAAAGTGAATTTGAGCATATTCTCAATCGATTGGCCGGACGATTAAATATTGTGACCGATCTTATCTGTATATACGTAGAGGATGTGTTGTAATGTTGCCATCTACTTGCTGAATGTCAGATCAGTAGTAAGTAAAGAACAGTGTGCCAAAGTTCTTTCCACTGTTAAGCTGCATATGATGTGCCTGTTCTTTTTTTTTCCGGTTATTTCATATTGTTCATTCATTAGAATAGTAACCAAATTAACACAAAGACCGGCTTTGTTTTAGAGTCAGAGTGTTTTGTGAAGTCAGTTTTTAGTTCATTCCCTGAATGCAGCTTCTGATTCTAAATTTAAAAAATGGTGACATCCAAACCAAATGGCAAAGGCACAGCATCAAAGCTTTAAAAAGTTAGTTTAACATCTTTCATTAGATGCCAGTCTTTATTTTCTATTTTTTCTTTTCTCTCTGATACAAATGCAAAGAGTGCTGATGCTGTGGAAATGAAAACTCATCCAAGCTCCCTCTGATGCAGACTGCAGACCTCCCAGCATGTCCACAAACTCAACCCCATTTATTAGTCCTTTTTTCCCCTGGGCTTCATTTAATATGTGGGGTTATTACGCTGCTAGGAAATTATTTAATAGCCTTGGGTTAATATATGATTCATTTAATTAAACTACTGATACTCAGCTCTCAGCTAATTCAAGGCTCCATGTTATTCCTTGTTATAAATAAAATTCAACTGAGTTTCATCAAGACATGGATCTGCCTTTATTGTTGCTGCATGTTATTTTTTAAAATAATACCTTCTCGACATTTATATCTCGAGTTGACCCATTTTTCTACTTAATGCGTGAAATGGGCTTTAAGTTGCTCCTGTAGGAGTCATGTCTACCTTTTCCAACTACATTACACTCTGCTCTTTTCCAGTTCTCCCTCACACTACCCTTGTGTCACTGAGTGCTTTTTTATCCAATCACAAGTGTGTTGCTAAAATTTAACAGCGCACATAGTACCGACTGATAAAAGCAGACACAAAGGCAGATTTTCTGGCACACGGGCTCAGAGGCACCGAAACATGCGCACATGAATTTGCACACATACACACAAAGTCTGTCCTCATTTCTCAAAGTTTGAGCATTTGTTTTCTCTGCTCTTTATTCATCTGTAGTTGAATTTCCAGCTTTTTACTTACCGTGAAGCCTCCCTGAAAGGTTTTGTTTGTAATAGCTTTATTAAAATAATAACACAACACAGCCCTCTTTTTTTTAATGAACCAGGACTTTTAAGGATAGAGAATCTGTGACTCCTGTTCAAACAGGACTGCAGAAAGAACTTTTATCTGTCAGATTGTTCTGCTCTCAGGAGCACATTTGTAAGGATAAAAAAAGGAAAAACAAGTAAAGACGGTTGTGAGGAAGACTTTTTGAGCACCATAGGGTTTTCAACAATGTGGTTGTGTGTGGAGCTTAATGTGAACAATATCCACTTCTGCACCTGTGTACTTGTTTGTGCAGATATAAGAGTGTGCCTTTTCTACCGAAGTTATCAGTCCGCAGCCAGGCTCCTCATGGCCAGGGAATAAGAGGCTGATTTTAAATTCTGCATTGTCTTTATAGCTTCAAACTCATAGCTTTATTGCTGTTTTGCTATGGTGTGCAAAATGAGGTGGATCGATTCTATGATAGTGGTTATGTCTTCATGAAACCCAGCACTTTAAACCCCCCCCGTAGACATTTCATGCCTATATATTTTATTTTAAACTTGACACAGGCTACTTACAGTGGATAGTCCCTTCAGTTTTTTTTGTTTTTTGTTTTTTTTGGTCAGTTTTTCGATGAACCTTTAATGGCAGCTTTGTTTTTTTTCTGCAGCTCAGCACAGGTTATAGATGAGTTTTCAAGAGCATTTTCGTTGAGCTACTTCAGCTTAAAGAACTGGGAATAAATTTAAGGAAGAATGTCAAAGAAAAAAGCAAAGTGAAAAAGTGTAAAAAAAAGACATGTTGGCTGAATAACAGCTTTCTATGTTATTGATTGCAGTTTGGGTTTTTTTAGGGTGTGATTGATGTTTTCAGGCCTTGTTTTATTAGGCTGTACTTACCCAAGTCAACACATAGGGATGGAGATAAACAAGATACAAAGGCAATATTTTCTAGCCTTACTCTGAGAGATTGAGCTTCCTAACGACAGAGGCCATATATTATGAATATAGAAAGCTTTACCATTCTTCACACCCATAAATCAATAGGAAGCTGGGAAATGAATTAGATTTTACTCGTTTAAGTGTTGTGGGAGAACACGAACATGCATTCATTGCTGTTTTTCTGCTAAAGAACTGTGAAGTGGGTACATCCCACTCAGTCTGGCTCCACTACAAGTAGGTTTGGAGAAGCTTCAGCAGCTTATGTTGTTCAACATGCTCACTAGAGTCTAAGCAGGCATAGAAGTAACGTTAGATCAGTAAGATGGCATCTGGGCCTGTTCAAAGTTCCCGTGTGTAGGATTTGTTAGGGCATGTGGCAGAATTGTAATAATTGTGTTTTTTAGTTGAATTGAATTGAATTTTAATTTGTGTTGAATTAAATAAAAAATACGAGTCATGTTTGCATTATTCAAATGTTCCTATTGGTCAAAGAAAAAAAAAACATGCTCAAGGAAGAACATTTTTCTGATTTGTTTTGTGTGTTTGTATGTAGCTATTAGTTCATTGCACAATGGATGGATGAACTTAAACAATATAAATCCAAGATTCAACTTCTTCAAAGGTGATACAGCAGATGTTAATTTTTTACAGTCCAGTTTCCAAAAAAAAATATGAGGTATTGTTGGAAGTGTAAACAAGAGTAGAATAAAACGATTGGTTGTAATGACCCCATGTTTTCATGTACAAGAGAACATACAAAGCAGCTCATCTTGTATGAAAGTCACATGCATTAAAGTTGAATCAGAACCATCTTCAGCAGTGTGTTGTATCCCTTCTTCATTTAGCAGCAGTCCACAAATATCTGGGAACTTTGTAGACCAGTTTCTGGACTTTTCAGGGAAGAATGTGGTCCCAACCTTTGCCTGAGATAAGATTCTTCCTTCTCAATAGTCGTTCTCATATTTTAGATTTCATGAGTCATTGAGTTTTTTCGCAGCACCTGGACTCTTCAGCTCAGAAAGCTTGCTGTTGTGACAGATGGCGATTGTGATTTTGCATTGTCTTACTATAACATGAAACGCCCCACATAGACTATGTCTGGATAGGAGCAAATTTTGCTCTAATATGCTTTTCAAAATTAATGTTGCCTTTCCACATGTACAAGTTGCCAGTTCCATATTCGCTAATGCACCCTCACAGCACAGTCCAAAACAGAGGCACAAATATATATAACTTGCATTTTCAAAAGAGCTGAGCCATACAAAACAGAGAAAGAGGGAGAAAAATACAAACACCAACCATTATATTTTCATAACCTCAATAAAGTCTTTCTTTAGCCTCTTAATTACAGCACTAAGGTGCCTGAAGTAAATCACAGAGAGAAAGACCCTCAGAGTCATCCTGGGGCTTCGCAACTGTAAACTAAACAAAAGCCTTCATCTCTAGGGGTGAAACGTATTCTGAAATAGTTGAAATAAAGAAGGAAGAATTTAGAAATGAAGTCAGCTCCTTTTTCCTTATCATCAGAGCGGATTTAGTTTGAAAAACTCGGACATTAAATATTTTAAACATTTCTGTGTCAATAACAGCTTGATAGTAATGAGCCAGTGATACTGGTATTTTCCGCAGCACGCTCAGTTATATTTCATGCCATCTGCTGTAAATGGAGAAGGGAAAATATCATTTACCCTTTAACACACAGCAGCCCTCTCACTCCCTCATGACTGTACAATTTAACCACCATCTCCGTCAAGTTCATTCTTTTATAATTGTCTGAAACACTGGAGGCATCAATTAGGTGGGTGAGATAAATTCAGTCTGTACACAGATTCTAGGTGCAGCATGACACATTCAGAGTCCATCAGTATTCATGGTGTTCTCTATCTTATCACAGCTTATCTACCGTCTGATGATGCAGGGAGAACGAGGCACAGTGTCAAAGTGATGCCCGCCCAACTCCTGTATTAGGTGGAGCCAAACAGTTGCTATTCCAACAATATGGCAGTTCACAATAACCATGTTGCCACCGGATGTGTGACTCAGCCTGTTTCGATGTAACTTTGACTGTGAGGTAAATCTGTCACAGCGGACCAGCTACTGCACATGTAACTCTTTCCAGAAGTGGCATTGACAAACAATATCAATTCTATAAGCTCAAAAGCAGCAACACATTGTTGCTGTTTATGTTTTCCTCAACCAGATCTCACAGAAATATGTGAAATAAAAACAATGTTATTTCACACCCTCCACGTATTGTTTATTTCACGTATCTCTGTGAGACCAGGTTGGTTTTTCTCCTGAAAGCGAACTCCACTGGCTTTGAAATGACACCGGTTCTGTGGCTGCAGGCATTTATGTTCACACTATTGTCACTCTACCTAAAAAGAAAGATTCCTCAGTCTGTTTTGCTTTTTTTTTTTACTGTTGTTTTTGTCCCGTCTGTCTGCAGTGATTAATAACGCAAAATTTAACTCGCTTTAGTTTGGAATGGATTATTTTCTGCAGCATCACACTCATCAATCATCGCTACGTGATAACCAACTTAACAAAATATTAGCTGAATTCACATGCCGATGTAGAGATGGTGCAGCCAGAAAGTACAAAGAGCCGTCTTCTTTGTGATATAGTGGATCCCGAACACACCAGCTTGACAGTTGCATTATTTGAAAAATAGCACAGTAAGGTTGGCTCCAAAATACATCACTGCTGAGCTCTTTAAATCTTCCTGCAACATCAACTAAATGACAAAACAAGACATAAATAAACTGGCAGTCAAACACAGAGTTGGTTCTAAAAGACAGGCTGTAAATAGGTGAGCGTGTGTGTGGCTGTGGATGTGTGTGTGTTTGTCTGATCGGATGAGAAAAAGCTTTTGTTTTTCATCCAGTATTTTTGCTGGATACAGCAGATTACCGAGCTCCTGTGGTGTGTTCCTGATCTTAGTGCCTGGCCCGGCTTCAAATCCACAAATCAGAGTTTTCGTTGAAGGCAGTAAACCTTGAGTGAACCATGATGACCTCCCAACAAACGCATGGGATGCTCTCACCAGTCTTCCACTCTGTAAAGTCTTCAACCTGATCCTGTAAAGCTTCCTCATAAAACATTTAAGGGATACCATGGCTTAGCGATGCGCTCACATAAACTTTCAAGGCAGAGATTTGACGAATCGTCAGAGCGACAGCTTCAGGGGATGCTTAGCATTCTTGTAAACTTCACGTCTCCCTTGTTTTGTTGTTCTGATACTTCTGGGCTGTCATAGAAATGCAATGTAAGCTGTGTTTCTTTTTTCAGGAAAATCCATATGTGATGCTGCGGCCGAACCACCAAGAGCTTGAGGGAAACGACCGCTACGAAGGCTTCTGTGTGGACATGCTAAAGGAGCTGGCAGACATTCTCAAGTTTAAGTATCGCATCCGACTGGTTGGGGATGGAGTGTACGGGGTCCCCGGAGCTAACGGAACGTGGACCGGCATGGTCGGAGAGCTCATCTCAAGGGTAGGGTTCGATTATAAAAAATGACCCACGAGTAACCCCTACAACCATAAATGACCCTGTTAAATAAATCATACACACATGAAGGCATCAGGATTTGCTGCAACACTTCTATAAACAGACATGCAAACAAAAATTGGATTGCTCCACTTTTCATTTAGTAGGTTAGTAGCCGATTACCTCATTTTCACTCAGCAGCCGGCCTTTTCAGCTTGACCATTGTATTTCTTAACCCTTGAATTATCCCTAAAAAAACTTACATGTATGACCCTTCAAGTAGACATTTTTGTCCACTTTCTAGAAAGTGTCCAATAAAAGGTCACAGGGAGCTGATTTTTGGCAAGG
>JAVQJG010273899.1:0-10692 GCA_036024015.1 Craterocephalus amniculus
AAAGTTACTTTTTCTGAGTAACTAGTTACTTTGAAAGTAACGAGTAACTTAAAGTAACTGAGTTACTTTTGAAGAAGTAACTAGTAACTGTAACTAAGTTACTAATTTAAAGTAACTTATCCAACACTGGATATAACAGATGTAATAATGCATCAAATGATCCTTCCTCTAGACCGCCAACAGCTGAGTGCTGGATCTGACACCAAACCTCCCTCTACTTGGGTTCTGACATAAAAAATGTGTTTCATGACTACTTCGTGTTGCGCTGGTTGCCCTGCAAGCCTCACTGGGCATGACTTGTATCTGCGCCTTTACAGGATCAGACAGTTGAGACGAAGATGCTCACGCAACACCCAAGGATTCATCCATCCCCCTTGGCTTCTCATCGTTTGCTCTCCTGGCGCTACTCAAGGCGATCCTATGTTCTCTCTTCATCCACTGTAAAATAGTGCTTCATGCTCAGAGTCTAATGGACAAAAATACCCTCATCACTTTAACACTCTCAATTCTGCCTATGCAAGCAAAAGTTTTGGCTTCAGTATCATAATTATAGCCTAGTAATGTTTAAAAATGCAAATGGCCATGGTTGATGTCAGGTGCACTCTGCTGGAAATCTTTGCAAAATTACACCCAAATTTGAAGCTGCCACAAAGAGCTGCGTCTGACTTTCACACGTTCAAAGCGTGGAAACCCACTTCATTTTAAAGTTACTAATTTCTTCGGACTTGCATCAGGACAAGACCTGGTGTCAGCCCAGTTAACACACCTGTATAAGACAAAGAGCTCTCCTATTTTCTTCAACACGCTCTCCATCAGCGTTGCTCCTGACGGCTGACGCGGCTGACTAGGATCTTGCGTGGCAACCCCATCCATCTTTATCGCTGCTCCAGGAGGCGCACGGTGACGGCGCGTCGGCTGACAGGCGCAATAGAGCTGCCGGCTTTATCTATCGGCATGTCTCCTCAGCTTCACCCTCGGAGAGCTTTGAAGGGCAACTTCCTCAGACTGATAGCAGACAGATGACGGCCCAAGGCTGCCTGCACCAACCCCACCCCCTCCCCCTCCTTCTCCCTGCACCGTTTCCCCATTTTCAACTTTATTCACAGCGTTCAGGCAGTAGGACGTTTGAAGCGGAAAAAGAAGCAGTTTAAACCGATTCTGCAGACAGAAGAAGGGAAAAGTATTTGATACATTTTTAAATAGAAGAAGAAGAAATAGGAGGAGGAGGAAGAAGTCACAAGTGCCTCATATTTACTGTACAGTCTTAGCATGCAGCAAATGAAACATGACTTGCTCAACAGCTTTCTACATTAAACAACCAAACTGAGAATTTATGGCAGCATTTTCTCTAACAAAGGGGCTTGAAACATGCATTTTCAATTATTTCTGCAGCTCCATTAGCCCGTCGCTTTCAATTTCACCCAAGTTACAAAAAGTCAAACGCACCAATATTGATTAAATATGAAGGGACTTCCACCCCAACCTATATGAAAAAAAGAAAAATCTGTGCAGTAAAGTGAGACAATTCAACTGGAGCCATTCAGATATGCAGCTTAATTATGAATGAGCTATGTGTGGGCGTAATAAGCACGGCTAATACAATGGGGTTTTCACACAATATGTGCCTCGGCCTACAAATTAGTTCCAGCTTAAATAGAAAAAAGGGAAATGTACCACATTTCTCTTTGATTGCAGAGCAGTAATTTAGTTATTGTGCTGCAGGCTACAGGTTAGTCATTCAGCTGCGGAGCCTGATTGGCTGCCATACAACCCAAAGAAGTGTCTGGATTTAAACACCCAAAATTTCTTCCGACATCTCTGAACTTTGTGGCCACATTTATTTTATTACTTAAGCTTGAATATCTTTTGGTACAAAGCTGAAGAAACAAATATATTGTCATTGTCCAAGCATGAGTTTTCTGGCAACAATGTACCTATAATGGCTTCAGGAGCGTCACAGTACCCGGGCTAATGTGCATATTCTTCCACCAACATGAAAACGTGAGAAAAGCTGCTGTATAGTGTAGAAGTGGGAGTTATTATCATGCATACTCTAAAACCTGATGATTTCTACCATAGAGACAAGTGGAATCCAGCCTTGGTACTGTGATGTGGAAATGTAGGCAACATTTTGTGTTTGGTAGATCATTAGCCTAAAGGAATTATTCTACAATATATTGACCAGAAGCAAAAAGTAATGAATTACATCAAGTTACTGTAGTAGAGTAGTTTTGTGAGTAATTTGTAATTTTCTAGGTAGTTTTTGAAAAAGGTCATTTTACTTTTACTCAAATGGATTTTTAGATCGAGTAGAATTAGAGCAAAGTAAAGATACTTGCGTGTCCTTGCAATCTGAGAAAGAGTCGAGTTGGAAAGCGATGGAAACCTCGGTCACATCTCAGCCAGCTCTTTAGTCTAAAACACAAATGAATCAATAACTTCATCCTGCAATGCAAAATGTGTCTGCCAAACCAGACAAGGCTTTCAGCTTTCAAAACTTCTTTATCAAACCTATGAAAGTTTGTGGCAGTAAGTATAACAGGCCAACTTTTTCCATGTGAAAAGGTATGAATAATTCTCTGTTAAGCAAAATGTGCCTTCATGTCAATTATAAAAGTAACTAAGTAACCTTTACTCAAAGTAAATTCTGAATTAATTAGGCTACAATTTAAATTTACTCAGGTAGATTTTTAGATGGCTACTTTAACTTTTAATTGGGTAGAATTAAAACATAGTAAAGAAACTTTTACTTAATAATAGTTTGTCAGTGCTTCTTCAATCTCTGATACTCACCACAGATGACAAAGCCTTTTTCCCATTTACAGAGAAGGTAAAGGTTCACCAACTCATGCTGAATGTTGGGATGAGAGTGATATCTTAAGTAAGTAAACCTTTATTCATATGGCGCCTTACAAGATAAAAATCACAATGTGTTTCACAATAGAGCAAAACATTCATCCTACAGCATCACGGCTTACACAGCCGCATCATGAATCACTTCCTGTATCACACACTCAATCACATTAAGATGGCAGCTGCTTTTAAAGGGATTTTCCAAACATCTTAAATTTCTCTACAAAGCATTGGTATTGCGTTGATATCACCGATACTGGCTTGAATGTTACTTGGTATCTCACTCGTCACAAAGGCAACAGGTCCATAACAGAGGCCAAAACATCCCTCTCCTTGGCTAAGGGATGTCAAACTCTGGTCCCCAGGGTCTTCGTGCCGCAGGGTTTTGTTGTTCCCTGCTCCAACTAAAGATTCAGAGCAAATGACTTTGACAGCTTGTTGTCAGGTATTACACAAAGACCCATGCATTTCAGTGGAGGGGGGAAACATGTAAGACCTGCAGGACAGCGTTGGAGTTTGACATCTGCAGGTCCTCCTTGGGATGCCAAAGTGTTCCAAAATGTCCCATGCCAAAAGGTGTATACTGTAATCCCTCCAGTGAGTTAAAGCTGTGTCCTGAGCTCTCCCCCCAGCAGGATGGCGATGGAGAACTTCTAATCAGATGCTCAGCCTCAGCAGCAGCGCTTTACCAGGCTCCGTCCAGATGTCTGAGTTTCTCTCAGGGGGCAGCACGCCTATAAAGAAGCTCAGTTCAGGCTCAACCCAAACCTCCTGACTAGTGAGGGCTAACGATGGATCGGCTCATCCCTCCTACTGTATGTCAGTTACCTCTCCAAATGAAACTTCAATCATTTTGCACTAAATTTCTAAATCTAAACCTTTAAAAGGTTGTTTATGCTCTCACAGACCTGCAGGCTTTGACTTTCCCTGCAAAATGAGCTGCTTAGAAAAATCAGGAAATCCCATTTTTGACTGGGTTCCACTGATTATTAGTTCAGTCATGAGAATCCATGATAAGTCCAATACTTTTGATTTTATTTAATTAAAAATAGTAGAGACTTACTCTAATAATCAGAATAATAATTCACTCCTTATCTACTGAGAAATCCTGTGCAGCCACAAGCTGTAACCTCATATTTGACCCTAATTCTCCAGCATGGCCGACGTGAACAAAACCACAGTGATGTTTCCTCAACTTGTTATATTTTACACGTTTGTGGCCGATTAAGAAATTCAGCAGGTTAATTTTCTGATTTAGCTCATGGAGCCATCTCAACACATGTCAGCAAGAATTAATGTGCAAATTAAGCTCTGTAAAGTTGCTGCAGGCCTCTGTCCCGGGTTTTGTAATGCGCTCCTTGTGTCGACGATGAGCCTGGACCACTTTGTTCCACAGCCTCAGATAGGTCTGCAGAAACAAATTAAATGGCTTTTTATTTTAACTGTTGCTCACAGAAATGTCAACTACCACACGCCAGTAACTATTAAAATAAATCTTTCTGTTGCTCTCTTGTGCGCTGAACAGCAGCGTGCTATTTTAGGGTTCTTCCACTGAGGACTTGATTCGATGCACCTGTCTAAAAGACTCTCAGGTGTATAAAAACTTAATTAGAATTAACTGTCAGCAGCTAACAAGTGACAACAGGAGAAGGCTGTCAAAGCTGTGACGGGACTGTTACATAAACATTGTCTGATTCACCACAAGTCACATATCAAACTTAATCTTCTGTGATGAGAAAAACTGAGATGGAAAATATGATAAAGAAAAATGCTTGGTTTGTGTGTTTTTGCAGAGATCAGATAATCTGTTGCCCTATTTATTCATCATGCAGAGTCACTCAGAGCTCCGCTGTATAGAAGCAAATCCAGCTACATGGAAAAATCCAAAAGTAAGTTTATTTCCTGGTCAAGACATTTCAAAGTGCTTTAAATAAAATATTAAAATCGCTCAGATAGTGCAGCAGGTCATAAAAGAAGAATCTCACAAAAAATCTCATATTTATGAGATTAAGAGTCTAATTGTAGGATTAAAAGTCATCACTGTGAGATTTGAAGGCATAGCTCTGAGATTAAAAAGTCATAATAATGGAACAAATGTCATTATGAAATTAAATATCATGAGATTAAGTTATTGAGATAAAATTATGTTTTTTTTATCTCATAATAATGTTAATCTTAAAATCATGACTTCATCTCATAAATGCATAGAAACTGAACATAAAAAGCAAGAAAATTTGTGTTTGATCAGTTATTTCTTACCTTTCATAAAACCAGTTAGTGTTGAATTAGACTTTTTTGGAAAGCCTCATTAATCAGCTTTACAAATAGGTGACCCACCCCCCACCACCACCCCCCGATCCTGGAGAGCACTGGCTTCCTGGAGGATGGACTAAGGAGACGTTGCATCACCACTGGCTCCAGAATGAGGTTCCAGTTATGTTCTGGATGAGGATCTGGATAGAAGTCAGGATTTCGCCCTTACATCGACCTTTATCATAATAAATTGACTTGAATGGATTGTCTCTGCGAAGTGTCCTGTGAAAGTGAAAACAGAAGAATATTGGAGGGATTTTAGTACACAAATGTACATAGGATCCAAGTTATATTTCATCAGTATTTAAGATTATCTATAATACTACAACAATTGGTGTTATTAAAGAGGAGAAATGACGTAAACAAACTTCTTTACCTTTGTGCTATGTGTATTTATCTAAATCATCTCTTTTCCCCAATCTCTTTGTGTTTTTGTCCCTGAACATGAAGCAAAAACATAATAGGAGAAATAGCTGTTTTCAACATGATATGGGCTTTATCAAACATTACAGCTATTGTAGAAATTGCCCGAGGCCGTAAATGATCAAAGATTACTGGATCAAAAACACGGTCGAGCATCACAAGAGCAACAACACAGCGAGAAGCTAATTGACTTCAGTACCACTGTTCCAGCAGCAGGACGCTGCTTCCAGCCTCTTTATTTCAGAATAACTCTCTCCCAGTCACATTCTTCTCATCATCCTCCTTCAACACGTTTCTCTATTAAACTCAAGAAAACGCTGAGCTAAGTTACAGAAAGAAGTTGTAATAAAAGCAAAGAAAGTTCCATTTTGCTTAATAACCGGAGAATAAAATGCTTGTTTGCAAGCCCTTCGCTGTCATCAGACATCCGTCCCCTGCCAGAAACGCTGAACACAAGGCAAACAAAGCTGGTGTGTCACCATGAGTTGTCACCCGCAGTCATGTGGCGGTAGGGGAGCTGTCATCCAGAGACCATTCATCCACCGCGTTACAAATAAAACAAGGAATTTTGGGACGTAATTAGTTGTGTACCATCAGGGAGGATCACACTGAGGTGGCTTTCTGTTTCAGCATCCCCTGGTCGCCGTGGGAGACCATGCTGGCTCTGCTGCATGGTGAAGATGTGAACCAGCTTCATGCCACTCAGCTCGGGGTTGAACCCTGACCTCTGCCCGCTTCAGTCATGTGGACAAGTACAACTTTCCCTGCAAAGTTTTCTAATTTTTACAACATCCAGGTTGAGCTCTGCTTTCTTTGCCCTTTATGAAATTAAAATGGGGCAGAAAACAATTCCATCAGTAATCCCATTTTCCTCTTTGCAAGCTGCATATTGCTCATTAAATATTAACTGACTGGCATTCGCCTCCTTGCATTTTGATTGTTTTCTTTAAATAAGTATTTATAGCTGACAAGACAGTCAGGGGAATACAAATAAGACCGTTCTAACCCGTGTAAACCATTTGAGACATTTTCTGAATGAAAAAAAGCCTGTATATTCCACATTAATTACCCATTTTTTACCCTGAAATCAAGTCCAGCAGAAGTTGTTTTACATTCATAAGACAAGTAAGCAAAGTACAGTCCCAGAACAGCAGTTCGATTAATCAAACATATAATTAAACACATAAATGATTGATAAGACTGAGCTGAATAATTTACCCCTAAGTACCCACATACACAACGCCTCTTCATTATCTGCAGCTCAACTGCAAAAAAGTTCAAGGTCTGGCTCAACTTTACATCTTTTTACCGAAACCTTTTGAAGTTATTGCTACAAAATCATCATCTGGACAGATATGATGACAAGGTAGGAGGTAGAACATTGTTTTCAGGCTGTGAGTGGTTACGTTTTTATTTTTTCAGGATGAAAAAAGTCTGGAACTGATATTTTCTCTCAGTTGGATGAGAAAAAACATAAATCATTTTCCATAGTTTTTAGATCTTTCCATCTGGGACTCTGCCTCTCTGAAATGCTCCTTTTCTACCCATATGCAGTCTGACATGTTGCTAATTAACCTAATTGGATGCTTCTCCAGTTGTTTCTGGTGCCGATGATTTCCAGCCTTTAGCTGCTCGTGTTCCACCTTCTTACAGATGTGTTGCTGCAATCGAATTAAACATGAACTTCCTTCCTTCCCTCACCCAGTCGTCCTTTCCTCCATCATAACCTTCCCTCACTCATTCTCCCTTTAACCCCCCTCACCTGTTCAGGTACCTGTCATCCTTTCATTGACTGACCCATCCCTCCATTCATCCCTCCATCCTCCCTCCTCCACTCTCACCAGTTCCATTCATTCTCTATCATTCATCATCATAATCCATCCATCTCTCCCCTCTTTTCTCACCTTTCAGTTCTCCACCCCATCTGTCCTCCCTCCATCTCCATCGCCTTCACCCTCCCACCCTAAATCCATCCTCACTCTCCCTCATTCATCCTTTCACCTCATCTATCTTCCGTTTCTTCCCTCACATATTCTTCCATCTCTCCCTCACCGATCCACCCATACATTCTCCTCGACCATCATCCATTCATTCTTTTCATCCCTCACCCAGTCATTCTTCGTCAAACTTCCCTCTTTTATTCCCTCAACTGTACATCCATCCATCCACTCCCTCATCCATTCATCAGTTTACCTACCCATCCCTTCATCCATCCTCATCCTCCCTAATTCAGTCATCCTTCCTCCTCCTCCCTCCTCCCCCGTCACCCATCCATCCTCCCCACTTCTTGATTCATTCACCATCCTTCCATCCACCCTCCCTTCTAGCCCATCCGTCTTCCTGTACCTCCTATCTTCCCTCCCTCTCCCTTATTCATCCATCCATCCTTCCTCTCCCTCCATCATCCTTTACCCCCTTTTCGCTTCATGTCTCTTCTCCTATTTGTTTCTCTTTCTTCCCCCCACTTTGGGTCACTGACATCCTGAGTCTCCTCCTCCTGGCCTTAAATCACGACCCACCCCAGATGAACCTCATCCCTCCATCTCCCTCGTCCCTTTCCCCAGTTAACCCCCCGTCTTCTCCAGCAAAGCCCTTTTTCTTTACTCGAGTACCATATTAAAGTCACCATTTGTCTATTTACAGCTCTGTTTGTCCACTAAGAATGAAAGGATTATCTTTTTTCCACTGAAGAAGACAGAGTGCTGGACTGTTTCTAACACGATCAAGTGCTTCCCTGCACCTCTCTGTGAGCGTATCACTTGTTTTTCCAGGGCTTTGTCATCTGCTACAATGAACCTCCATGATGCTTTTGTTGTTTCCTTTCAAGTGGGTCAGAACAAAAAGCTCCTGCAGGGCTGATAGTAGGCACTGAAAACATCAACTCTTACTGGGTCAGGCTTCTGTTTGCTCTTCAGCCGCGTGGGCTTTTTGATGAGAATGAGGAAATCCTCCCTCTGAAGTTCTTCATGTTGACATGATTGCGTCACGTCTCCGCAGACGTGCCGGCTGCACATTCACGCTGCAAAAAATCCTAAATCCTAAAACCGTTTGGCTGCTTTCCATGAAGTCTGGTGTTTAATCAGAAGGCGATGGAAACTAAGGCGAACATCAGACGGCCAGATGTGGAAATTTATGCAAGGATGGAGTCATTTGGGGTGCGAGGCTGTCGAAGCGGTGGGTGTAAAAGATGGAGAGGACGGAGCAGATGGGCCGGCTTCTGTAGCCTGAAAAGTCCCAGGTGCCCTGCATCAGCTGACAACCTGACACCGAGACAACCTTTGAGGTACAGTAGACGAGGTCAATAAATGGACTTTGTTTCAACATATATCAGGGAGGTATTACATGGAGGATTCAGGAATACCTGCAAGGCAAAATACACATTCCTTACATTTATAATAAAAAACAATAATAGAATTTATTTATAGAGCACTTTTTAGGACACTGGAAGATGCTTTACAGCAGGAAAACAAGAATTTAAAAAATCATCTGAGTTTTTATGCTCCTCAGAAACTCCCAGAAAGCTGAAGGTCTGCTGAAACTCAGCAATTTTAAATCAGGGTTAAAAACCTTTTTATTTGCATTGGCTATTTATGAAAACAGGTGATATATTCCATTTTGGTTTATTTACTTATTCCTTTTGGTGTCTTTTGTTTTTTCACTTATGTTTCTTTAATTATGCTTTCTGCTGTAATGTTTTATAATGTGTGTATATACAGTAAAGCACCTTGAATTGTCGTGCATGAAATTTGCTGTAAAACAAATTCACCTTGCCTAAAAATGCAATAAATTAAAAATCATTCAAAATTATTGGGATAACTCTTCACATAAATCATCTTAGACTATTAAAGTCATTAAAGCATCTCTAGAAAGATATTTTGGTGAGTTATTTGTTTTCAACAATGTCAGGTCAGAACAAGAACAAGGTCAGGTAGAATGTAGATGTCTTTGGGTTCCAGAGAGTAGAAGTAGAAGGCTTGTTGCCCCCAGGTTCATTAAGGTTGCTATCAGAGGAGCAGAGATCATGGAACAGTGTATGGAAATGAAGGAGGCCAGTAAAAGAGGAGGGAGCCAGGTTGTGGATTGGGAAGGCAGTGGACTCTCTGGAGGACAGGGGTGAGTGAGAAGCTGCAGAGTTGTTTAAACCTTTGTGTGACAAGTTGTACACGTTTTGTATACAGATCTTTCCAGAAGTAAACCCTTTTTTTTTTTTTTACCTGCATGTCAGCAGCTGAATTGTTTCTGCTGCTGTTTTAAAACCTGCAAATCAAACATGGATCACATTTATTTTTGGATGAAAACACCATTTGTGTTAACATGAAAGAAAAAGCTGAATAAAACACTAACAGTCCGCTCTGGAAACATTACAAACTAATAAGACTGATAAGAAACGACTCAGATCAGAGACAGCAAATTTTCAGAGAATAACAGAACCAGTGTCTCCATCCTACCACTGCGTCTCCATCAGAGTGAGATGGGCACAGAAATGAGGCAGTAAAACAGATGTGTGGGTGTGTGGATGAAGGCGTAGAGTTTGTCTGTCTCTGACATGGCAACGGCCCTCTGACACAAATGTTATGTTTGCCACACATAGAAGAGACAACTTTTCTGACGTGTGCAGTTTGAAGGAGCAGCAACAGCTGCAAGGCTTTCCAGATGTTGCCGAAGAATAGAAAGTAGTTTGAGGAGACACAGATGTTTGTGGCACCTCGTAACTTCTGTCTCAGGAAAGGTTGTTGAGCATCAATTCTCACGTCTGGAACTTTTCTACGGTGATATAAGATTTTAACTTTTAGGAATACTGGGAAAAGTTTTACAAAGATGGATGGATGATGGATAGATGGATGGATGGATGGATGACAGATGGATGGATGGATGGATGGATGGATGGATGGATGGATGGATGGATGGATGGATGGAGGACAGATGGATGGATGGATGGATGGATGGAAGGATGGATGACAGATGGATGGATGACAGATGGATGGATGGTTGGATGGATGGATGGATGGATGGATGGATGGATGGATGGATGGATGGATGGATGGATGGATGGATGGATGGATGGATGGATGGATGGATGGATGGATGGATGGATGGAGGAAA
>JAVQJG010273926.1:0-28289 GCA_036024015.1 Craterocephalus amniculus
GTGTGTGTGTGTGTGTGTGTGTGTGTGTGTGTGTGTGTGTGTGTGTGTGTGTGTGTGTGTGTGTGTGTGTGTGTGTGGATCTTCTTCCTTTCACACTTAGAAAGAAGACAAGAACTTAAAGAATTTTTGTCTCCCTTTGTCCTTTTTTTTTCTTTTTCCTGGATTTTCCTCTTCCAGAAGCACAACAGTCAGCATTTTCAATGTCAGCCAACTCAAATCATAACTGTATAAAGAAGATCATTTTCCATTACATTTGGTTGTTGTCTTATTTATTTATATATTTTATGATCCATTTTATCCTTATACATGAGATATGTCACAATTTAATATTTGGAAACGCTGTTAGAAATATTGGTACTGATTAGATGAAAATATTTTATATGCTTCATTTTTAAAGTCTTTTTACTGCAAACTTATTATAAAGTTGGGTTATTTTATAATATTAGTCATGTTTACAGGATAATTCAATTTAAAATGCAACTGAACAACAATAAGTTCACAAAAAGATGTTGCAAAACTCTTTTTTCCATCATAAACACCTGCTTAGGTTTGAATCATCTGCTTCAAGTCATCAGTCAAGATTCTATTTCAGCTTTATAATCAACATGTTACTGCCTGACAAGGAAAACACATATGAGCACTGATCAGTTTCTTCAGGCTTTAAACGGGAGCTTGAAGTAGCGCCACAGCGCCTACACCTGCCCCCCCTCCCCTCACCTTGACTTGTGTATTCAGTTGCAGTCTTTTATGGCCCTTTTAAAGCAGCATGAAGACCGCCGTCAACTCTGACCTCCATGACAAGACAGAAATAGAGACGCAGGCAGGGGTCACACACCCTGTCTTTTGTCTTTCTATCTTTGTGTTTGCATGTATAGATGCACTTGTGTGCAAAATAAAAAGCAGAGAATTGTGTTGAATCAAGACAAGAATATTTTTAAGAGTATAAGAAAGACGTAACCCTTTTTTTTATGAGCACTTTTAATAAGCGTCAACATCCCATCAGTATATACTTGCTTTAGATCTTTATCCTTTTTAGGAAACTATCATTTATATAAATGAAAATGTATCAACACTATATTTTTACTTTATTTTGGAGCTTTTAAGACCTGCTTTTCATAAGTTTTTTAACAATGACTAAGAGAATTGTTTAAAATTAAGGCTTTCAAATTAATTTGTGGCGTTGTTTTAAATGCATTAATACATGCACAGGATGACCCATTTGATATATCACACAAAACCCACTCAGTTACTGAAAATGACAACGGTCCATGTCATATGGCTGACTGTGACTCGAATGTGATGGAAGAAACCAACAAAAATAAGAACTGAGAATAAAAGCAACAAAGAAAAGAAAAATCTATTTAAATGCTGCTAGTTACAGTCAGAGAAGAAAGTTTCCTTTCATGATGGCAACGTCAAGCTTTCAGCAAACTGCAAGCTAAGTGTTTGCATTTTGAAATGTGATTAATTGTGATTAATCCTCAGCTATCCTGTCATTAATCAGCTTATTAATTTTACATCATCATCTAATTTGAAATGCATGGCAAATTTTTAGTTGCAGCTCTAAAGAGCTTTATTACCTCATGTTATGGACCATGTCCTGCATCATGGCGGACATGTCATATTTAGGATTTTTAATACATAACTAAAGGTCATTTTTGCTGTAACCAAATCTCTGTCCTGTGAGCCAGCTTTTGGGTCTCCCACTAATTCCAAACATGACAACTAATCAATTTCAGCATTATCTCATTATGCCTGACTTGTCAGTCCAGCAGTTTAAAAGACATAAAGCCAAATTTTAAAATCCACATTAACAAAGTCGCAATATTCTGAATGGCTTTGAGACTCAGTTTTTCATTTATTCATGAACGCAACCTATATTTTAGAGTGCACTCTTTTAATTTACCCACAAAGCGTAGTCCACTCTCATCTGCACACGGTCAACAAATTAGCATATATATATATATATATATATATATGCATATATATTTATATATAATGGCGTTGGTTCTGTTTGTGTATGTGTGTGTTTCTGTGTGCCTGCATGTAATTGTTGTTCATGCTGACTGTTAAGTGAAGGTGCTTTGGTGTTAAGCGCAGAACAGACGGGTGTGAAAGCCGATATGCACTGTGGCTGATGGAGAGAGGGAGGATTGAAAATTGACAGCAGCAGCATAGCTTTCACTGCTACATCACTGTGTGTGCATGTGTGTGCATGTGTGTGCGTGTGTTTGCGTGTGTGTGCGTGTGTGAGTGATAAAAGAGCCGCTATAAAAAGACAAGAATTACTGAACACAAGGTGGAGTGAAACAAAGAAGAATAAGAAGAAGAAAAAGAAAGAAAAACAATAGCTGATACTCCAACACACTCTAGGATGCACTTTAACCCTGTCAGCTGCCGTCATGCTTGCTTTGCGCTTCGTGCCGCACGACAGGTGAGCTAGCTAAGGGACGGCCGCTTCGGATAGCTGGGACGCCTCGCATTTCACAAACACACAGTCACCCACGCCGACAAAGAGGCTTTAAGGCATTCAGATATACATGCATAAGCACAGGCAAAAGGCCAGGGTCGGGTCGGGGCCAACACTAAAACACACACACACTCCCACTCCCTGAATTCCAATGTATGTCAGTTGTGTAATTAAAAGGCCTGCACCTTTTTGTCACTCTCACTGTGACACACTGATCCATGAAGGTAAAAACGGGCGACATGAACAGTGGAAACACATAAACACATATAAAACCATTTTAGACTGTTGCTTCTTAATTTTAGCCAGATATTTTTTTGTAACCGACATGAAAGACGCTGCAAAGAAGCTTACAAGCCTAAACAAATCTGATCCTGGGGGGCTGCTGTCCTGCAGGGTTTCTGCTCCAGCACACCTGACTGAAATAAATGAATATTCTCTGCTCATGCCTGTTTATACCTACATCTGTGTCACCGTTTCACCGCCTCTTATAGTTGATGAGGTGTGTCGGGCAGTGGGCGCTGAGTTGATCCAGCATGCTGAATCATCGTCAGAGACAGCGAAGTCACAGCTAGGCAACCGACTGAAATACTTTCCAGCTGAAAGAATCACTGAAACGCTTCTCTGTATCTTAAAATCTTTTGCTCAGCCGAAACATCACAAGTTGGCCAAACACAATACAAGTGAAACTTGGAGAAATAAAAATAACTTTTTATCAGACATATTCACAAAACTATACGGTATTTCTCTTTATTCTCAAATGTAAGGAATATGGTGAGTAGAGTCTGCCGATGCCTCTGATGTATGGTTAACCACTCTGTCTGTAGGAGGTGTAAGGTAACACATCAGCTGCCTTTTTTGACCATAAACATTCTAGAGAAAAAAAAAACTTTTATGTTTATAGGTGTATTCTGGTGGTTAAGCTTCGTTGGAAGATGCGTACGTAACCTTCATCATTAGAAAACAAAAACAAATTCTGATCATTCAAATGGAAACTTTGTTCCTTTGCAACCTGACTCATCATTGAAGATCAGCCTGTACACTGGAAGCATGCAACTAAACGTATTCACTTTCTTTTAAATAAGCTCAGGGATACCATATCTTAATCATCCTAGTGTTCAAACCGGAGCAATCTTTGTGAATGTAAGTTTCTTTAAGCCTAACATTCCTTCACTTTCCATAAATTAAGACTTCAGGTAAGCAGGAGGAAACCCCACATCAGTATCATTAAAACACTTTATTGCTGATTGATCAGTGGTTTTGTGACCTGACATACTGTTTACAAAATGTAATTCACTGCTCAAAGATTGACACAACACCCAATGTTTGAACATGTTTTACTGCTCAGCATGGGTCTGACAATATAATGGCATTTTGTTCTTTTATTGTACAGCAACACAGCAGGTTGGTTGGCAGGGCTCCAGTAAATACTACAGCAGAGTGTAATGAATGAGTAACTGATAACGTAGCAAAGGAAAAGCTGCTGGCTTGTTACCAACAGATTGTGCATGCGCTAAATGCAAAGGTCACCGAGGGTTTATACAGTCTTATTTTAAAAACTACTTTGAAAAAAAGAAGGAAAAATTCAGAATGAAAGCAGAGAAATCGGCTCCCTGGAAATGAAGGAATGACGTGGAAATGGGGGGATTTAAAACGGCAATTTAGAAAAAACCCTTTTGAAATAGGAAATGAAGACACTTAGAGCAACTGCAACCACTAACCATTTTAATCCTAGTTGGTTGTTAATGCCGCTGCTGGTAAGTCGCTCAACATATTGCTATCTTCAGACGACTAATAAGACATTTTGGTTCAAAATCTTAGGCACTCATTAGCATATTGTATTATCATAACCTTCCTGTTTCTGAAATCTGAACAAACTGTGATTAACTTATGCAAATGTCTATGACAATACTTTTTCTTTGGAATTTGTCCAATTTAAATCAGACTTTGTGAGTTAAGCGCCACACCTGTCCTTCCACATGAAATACTGAGGAAGTTGTTTTATTCTCCCCCACTTTCAGTTCACTTCAATAGCTCTGAAAGCCAAGTTCAGACTGGCACATCTGATTGAATTAATGCGAAAGAACCAAAAAAAGTTGATAGACCATTCTCACCAGAAATTGTGGAAAGTATGATGATCATGTTTTTAAGTAGTTCTTCAGAAAACTAAAAACACTGAGTAATAAATTGTGAACACCACACCACAAGGATGGTTATTTTTTTAAGCCAAATTTGGTTGAAGAGTCATTCTAGTTTTCATGTCATTTGTCTGTGCAGCAACTTATCAAACAGACCAGATATTTCCACTTTGCTGGACTTACTATTACTCTATAAGAGATAAAAATGATGGATGGAGATATTTGAGTTTTGTAGTTTCCTCCTGTCTGGTTGATGACTAAAAGTTGGGTGAGGCCGGTCCGGCTGAGCTCATTACTGCTGATAAATAACAGAGTAATAAAGCAGAGAGGCTGGCCGATACTGGAATACAAACACAAGGTGACAGAGTGGAGTTTAAAGATGGAGCCAGACACTCTGTCTCCATGCAGCTCTGTCATTTCTACTGTGCCTATCTCTGTTCATTACCTGTGTGTATGTGGGGTTAAAGTCTGGGCGTGTCTGTGTGTGCTCTTAGTTTGTGTGTTCCTGTGTGTATGTGTAAAAGTCCATTCGAATCAATTTGGACCCTCAGCTGTTTAACAGCCCCACACCCATCTTCCCCATGACTCCATCTGTGTGTCTGTCTGTCACCTTGTTACCTTGTTATTGCACTGTTGGTGGGTCCCTGTGGTCACTGTGTGTGGGACACTTTGGTCAGTGTGTGTCATGTGTTTGTTGTGAGGAGGTTGGTGTGAATGAGAAAAGCAGGGAGACCCAGTCCAATTTGTAGGGCCAGTTTAGATTCTGTTCTCCTGATGTTTAAGGTATTTAGTGTAATTAGCAACTTTGATTAACAAAAATTAATGATTTTCATCAAAACCCATCCTCAGGATTTAACAATGGCCCTGTCTCTTGCTTTTAATGAAGGGCAGCAGCTTTATTATACGGTCAGATTAAAATGCTAATGTAAAAAAAATGCTAATCTCTAGCTGCACATTCCACTTCTAAACTGTTGTTGGTTTGGTTTTTGTAGGATTGTTGGTCTTTGACAGCAATTTGTGGTTAATTTTATTACAAGAAGACTTTCCAATACTTTCTGTGTTCAGTATGCTACAGTGGAAAACAACGTCAAACATAGATGAAATGTTTTTCTTTGTACTTACAGAGAATAATTGCAATGATTATTGATCTATGCTTTGATGTTTTATGATTTTTCTGTTAACACCCCTTTCCTATTGCCAGGGCTTTTGAGACTTACACTTTCATATGCTGCCATGTTTCACTTGGCACCTGGAACGATCAGCTCACCAAACACATTCGTTGTTTTCACTGCTGTTGCTCCTCTTTCGGTGATTGCATTTTTCCTCTACTTTTTCTTTCTCTTCCTTGTCTAATTTTCTGTTTCAAAATGAAAGTGTTGAATGGTGGTAAACCTTGAACAGGTCCGACTGGATCATGACTCATCCTTGTCACAAAACTGACAAAACAGAAATAAGTTCTCCATCTGAATTTTACTCAGTGTGGGTTTCTTCTGAACGGTGGAAAGAAATTACGGTTCTCTTGGGCAAGAAAGAAGAGCGTGAAAATGTTCCACTGTTAGGTTTGTGTACGGGGGGGTTCATAGCGACCTGCTGACATATTTTATCTGGGTGTTGCAGGGCCAGCCCTTGGTCACCATACTTTCTATTTCACAAACTCTTTATCGGTGTGTTTGAGTGTGTGTCTAAACAGTGCTCACCTTGTACCAAGACCATAAAACTGGTGTGTTTTATCAGTGATTGATTGCTCGGGCCTCAACTGAAGCATTAGCAGCTTCCATATCTCCAGGGCCTCATTGTGCGTGTTCATTTGTGTTTGTGTACACGTTGATGGACAAGATGATGACTGCTTCTGGTGGTTTTGGTTGGCAGCATGACTATGCGTTTTCAAACTCGTGCTGTGTCACATGCCAAAAAAATGTTTCACTTTTTAAACCTGGGTATTTGTCTACACACGCTACCATTTGTACACACACATGTGGCACAGCGTCCTTTGGAGTATGCATGTGAATTTGTGTGTATGTTCCTGTGTGTGATGCAGGTTAATGATTGCAGTGTGTGTGTGGCTTCCTTTGGGTTTAAACCCCATGCTGATAGAAAGCGCTGGGGTTACACCAGGGCACTGATAGTATACTTAGACCAAAAGACACACTCACAGCTGTTGCGTAAAGTGTTTAACTGGAGCTAAAACTTTTTGTGAAGGTATTTCTGAGAAATCTCTAAACCTTAAATGTCCCCGTGGGAAAGTTTCCCTTTCTTTCTTTGAGATAATCATCTAATTCTGTATTTCCCAGTGACAGCTTTTATTGGGCTCCTGAATAGATGTAGCTAGATTTCTGAAAAGGTCATTCTTCTAAGAATTTGCTTTCTAAAGATTTTACAAAATACTACTCAAAAAAGAGATTATGGTGCATTTGTTGGGAGAGAAATTTACTGGGGAGGAACCTCTGTGTGGGGTCCCAATGTGTGAATTCATCATTAACACTTAACAAACGCCATTAACCGTCTGTTTTGCATACAGCAAATGATTTCAGTGGAGCTCAAGATTAGGACATATCGGTTTTAGATTTATGTGTAGCCAAGTGTGGGAGTGCCCTGCTTCTGGTGGATTTCCATTGAGACATTGCACCATTACAGCCTACTCCCACAATTCCATTGCAGCTCCATGAAGTCAGTCATCAACAGACACACTGCTGAAAAACTATTGATAGACAAACTTGTTGCAATGATTTTGAAAAGAAGGTTTTTGTTGTTAGGATTCCTTTCTTAATCAATTGTATTACCGATACTCAGTACCAAGACAGATATTAATAATTGATATTACAGATCTGATAATTAAACAAGTTTGATCAATCCAAGTATGGTATCAGAACACTTTTATGAATACCAAGTACAATTACACACAACTGGTATTCGGGCTGATACTGCATCCTTAATTTGATAATTTTATAATTTGCTTAATGGTTGTTTTTAGTGTCCTTGTGACATTTTTGTTCAGTTTAGAAAAAATAGAGAGTTATGATGGTAACCGTGTTTTTGCATAGATGAGACATTATGATTTTCAAAGCTATTTTGCCTGGTGTGACATTCTGTTACTGTCAGCATGTGTTTAATCAACGGTATAAAATCTGGCCCATCATCCCAGATGGTTCAGTAGTGTTTTATCACTCACAGTCAGGGGATCACTTTTGAAAGTATTGCTTTACAGTATCATTATTATTATCATTATTATTATTATTATTATTGTCATTGTCATTATTTATTTTATGCAGCTAAAATTGGTTTGATATTGTGAGCTTAAATATTGGGTTGCTGCTGTTGTTTTTTGTTTGTTTGTTTGTTTGTTTGTTTTTTAATTTACCCCACATCCTATTTTGCCATTCAAATTGATGGACTTTGCCCTACAAACTTCAGCATTCCGTATCTTACCTGTCCTCCTTATGTATCAATGTCTTTCTGGAAGAGCCAACAGACAAAATCGAGCTTTTTCGTGCACACAAGGACAAGCACCCTCCACTTCAGATCATGTGAGCTTGTGGCTTAACTAAATATTAACTAGTGAAAAGAAAGAGTTCCTCTGTGTCAGTATGTCGTCTTCTGCAGCAATTATTTACTGTCATGGCACCCATGTATGTGTGTGAGTGTGTGTGTGTGTCACAAAAGTTATGGCTTTGTGTTTAAATGGAGAAATGAGACATACCTGGTCATCTGTTTGTGTGTTACTTTAGCTATATGGAGTGTGAGGTATTTTACTGATGTCTGTGTCACATAGTCTATCGTGAGACACAGTGTGTGTGTGTGTGTGTGTGTGTGTGTGTGTGTAGGTGTGGGTGTGTGTGTGTGTGTGTGTGTGTGTGTGTGTGTGTGTGTGTGTCTGCATGCACACATGCCAGGAGGGTAATTACAGGCTCAGTGTAAGGCCTGGACAAATTACAGAGGATCACACTTGTACACACATTCTACCCCTATCGCTCCACTTTTCTCCACCCTTCAAACCTCTAGCATTGCCAAACACTCAAAGATTGGATCAGACCACAACAAAATGTAATTGTCACGTACACACAAATATGAAAGAACACGCCGCTCTCTGCTTAAGAAGCCACCGAAAAATATCTCTAACAAGGAATTTTGTCTTGCCATGACTCATAACTCATAATGTTCAGCAAACAAAAGCGAAAATCTGTCAGCTTGTCGATGTCACTCTGCTCATTACCCCACCAAATACATTTTTTCATTTTTGCAGTTTATTAAAGAACGGAGGTTGCTGCACTTTTAGTGAAGACTAAAATTAACAAAAGTGGAGAAAAACTTCTACATTTAACGAGGAATAATAACTTCTGGTCTAGCTCCATGAATTGTTTTGTTGTGGTTTAATGTGCACCTGGTCACACCGAGCCCTAACCAGCCATGAAAGCTACGCTACATTCAGTATGAAAGCATGTGTGAAAAGAAAGTTTCAAACATTTGGACTAAAACTAGGCTAAGCTGTGTAGACCCACGCTAATTCTCAAGCTATAATTAAAATATTTAGGCCTTCACAGACATTAAAACCCATAAAATCTCAAAATGCTAAAGACATTTAACTTTTTTTTCATATAATTAAAAACCTAACCGCACAAGTTTTATCTAGACAACACAAAACAACTGCTATGACACTCAAACAGGTATGCTGACATGCTAACAGAAGCATGACCACTGTGAGCTATCACTTGATGCCCTGGAGTTACGAAGAGGTGATTTGTTGTTCTTAAAGTGCGAGAGTGGGGACTGTCTCCTCTATCTCTGCTCATCACAGGTCAGATGTCAGATAAGGACTGTCTGCTGGGAAATGGAGTGGGTGAAGGAGAGGAGGAGGAGGACGTAGGAGGAGTCACCTGATGACAGGTCAGGAGGAAGAGGAAGACAGGGGGAAGTAGTTAGTGTTAGCATGCTACTGGTGTTGATAGGTGTCCTCAGGAGGGTGTTTGATAATTGAGACTGCAAGTTACTAAGTAACTTTGCTTCTAGATTGGGGGTTCAATTCCCTCTCAGTAAGGGAAGTTGGGACGATGTAGTGAGTGGTTGGGGTTTGATTGACATACACTCACCATTATTGACCCAACAGGAAAAGCAGATAAAACTGATAAAACACTTCCTTGAATGCTGTGAAAGAGTTTTTTTTTGTTTGTTTTCATCATCTTATCATTTAGGGTGAAAGAAAATACTAAATAAAAGTCAGTTAAGAATTGTTGCATGTTCAGCAGTTTTAACTACTTTAATAGCACTATAAACTCAAAACATGCAATTTTTCTGAGGTAATTGAGATGCATACATGATCGTGTATTGCACAAAAAAAACGTTTGTGTGTCTTAAAATGTATTTCCTTATCTTTGTCAATGCTGCAAAACACAGTCACTTGTATGTAGGAAAGTGGAAAGAAACAAAGAACATGCTCTCAGCATCTTCCTGTTTAAAGAATATTCTGATAGAGGTTAACAACAAAAGATGAGATTACACTAACTAAAAGTTATCAGGCACACAAAGACAGCACATTGATTGATTAGTTGTAAATGGATGCCTCAAAAAGATGATAAAAGATAAAATGACTCGAAAATCTGATATGTTGATTATTAAGTCTATTTATTTGACCTGGATTGCATCAATTATTTTACGCAAATAATTCATGTGTATTTGTACAATCTGCGTTTTCCTGCAGTTTCAGTCCTTTCATAATGGTTTCTGAATGACTGAATTAACATTTTAGTCTGGTGACGGCAAGGCTTTTAGTAGAGTCTGAACTCTGCTCCTTCAACTTTTCACCTTTTCTTAGTTGCATCACACGGAGTTTGCCATGATTGATTCTTTCAGGATGAACTGCTGTGTTTAAGTTTTCAAATCGGAACAAACTCAGATGATCTCAGCTGCTCAGACTTCCTCAGAAATCAAAAATCTGGTGCATATCCAGATCAGGATGAGAGTATCTATTGTGTGATATTATTGCACATTAACATTTAAGCCACTCATGGCAGCAGTTGGATATTTGGTTTCAATCATCCACAACGCACATCATATTATAATATTTTTATAATTTATATTGCAATATTCAACAGACTCAGATGCATATTAATCGTGATGCTCACTAAATTCAATCCTGCTACCAGGGAAATAGATATAATAATGCCTTTTGGATTTTTAATTGCCCCAGTGTTCATCCATGCACACATCCACCTATGAAAACATTCAACATTGAAAGTGCATATAAAACCAAGAGAAACTGAATAAAATACTATCAACAGAATCACTGGTTATAAGTGATTGAACGATTGGGTGGATATACAGATCTGATCTTGTATTTATGAATGTTAAAGAAAATAGGAACACACACAGTTTGGAAAGTTTTATCCAATCTGAGAAACAAATCAAACAACCCATGCATATCTCACATTTTATCGGAAGTGTTGCAGTCTATATTTATATTATCATTGTATTCATGTCTTGTAATTTTTGTATTGTTCAGTGAAGCACTATGAGTTGTACAGTATACTCTCCGAGAGATCCCTGTCACCCACACCAGTGATCACCAAGCTTTGGTTCATCTTAAGTAGTGACTTTGTGAATTTCATGACCTTTCAATCCCTTTAACTGACTTTCTAAATTTAGTTACAGCCAACATTTGCACCATTTTCTACCTCTACTGCAGTCAGTGGCAGACGACAGCACACAGCAAGACTTGAGTTATTTACAGTTTTGTTCCTGTGGTTATTCAGGCAGAGGTTGCTGCATGAGAAGGAAAAAGATACAAAGATACTAAAGTTAATCTCAAATTAAATATCCACACACTAAAAAGTTTGGGTGACAAATTTTGTTTGGACATCTTTGATTTATCTCTAAAACTTTTTGAAATACTCAAAAAGATTCTTTCTGGTTCTTATACTTTTTGGTGTTTGCCTTAACATTGTAAAAGAGGCCAAGTCAGGGTCCAGGAAGGACAATGGCATCATTTTATTGTTTGTACCATGTGACAGACAGCCTAGTAAAAAAAATCAGCCCCTTGTTGTATTTCTTTCCTCTACTCATGGTATATTCTCTCTGTTCATCCTCACAGCTGCTCTTCTATTTTCTTCTTTGTCCACCTTTTTTTTTTATCACTTCTGAGTCTTTTCTATTTTCTTAGATGAAGAGAAAAAAACTGCCCTGGCCAACAAATCCTTAATCCTGAGGAAAACGTTTGCACTGGGGGAAAAATGCATCTAATATAAATTTGGTAACTTCCTTTTGAAAGGAGGCAGTCACCAGTATTCTTGCAATGCTTGGAATTTACCGTGGAAGTCCCATTTTGGTTTGCATATTTCACTTGTCATGCACTCTAACTCTTGTTTTCATTCCCATTTTTTACAAAATGAATGCAATATTTCTAAAATTCCAACAAAGTACAAAGTATGATTAGCATGTGTTTCCATTGAATGGTGTGGCAAAACGCTGGGGAAACGCTGCTACTGTTACACATGAGTAGGATGGCATGCCATGATTCTGCTGAAAGTGGAACATTTTTAGCAGCACACTGTCAGGGACTATAGTTATTAGTTATTTGTAATTCTCTATTGTGTGCCTTATAAAAGTACCAAAAAAATTGTCATTAAATGTCAAATAGCACAAATAGGGTGGTGTAGGTCACACACGTGATCTCGCAGGAGTTTTTCAGAATTTAGATTCTTCAATTGCAAACTACAGTTCAGTCTTGATGTCGTTGCCATGAAACCAATTTTTGACACTCAATTTGCTTTTTGCTCCTGGAAAAGTGGTCCATTTAAAATTGCAAATATGCAGCTGCTGCAACAACAGCAGTTTAATTAAACTTTCTGCTTACTAAAATTAACATTGATAATCATTTTTTCTTGATCCAGTTCAGTAAACTGGCCTAAACACTTGACGGCTGACACTAAATGCAGGCTTTATTTGTGCACAAGAGCCAGTCTTCTGACATGTTAGGGCCTGAAAACTATTAAGTCTTCTATTCAAATTTGATCATCGTTGTCTGCCTCCTTTCGCCTCTCATCTACATGTCTCTTCAGATGTTATGAAGTACTACAAGTCTGTAAAACATGTTGCTCTTTAAAGGTATGCACTAATAGGAGCTATTACACTCACTCTTCTCCTCCCCGCCCTTTTACTCACAAACACTCTCTTCCCTTCCTCCACCCAATGTCCTTTCTTTCTCTGTCCTTTTCTGTGTCTTTAATTAGCAGTGTGTTAAACTCAGTGAACAGCGGCCAGGAATGCCCAGACAGGCTCGTAAAAATGACATCAAACTGCCCCAGACGCCGACAGACAGGTTGAACCTCCCTTTTCAAACAGTGTAGGATGATGAGTGCATGGATGAAGAAGACAAGAAAACGAGGGGGAGAGACAGAGATGGAAAAAATAAATCATCTTTTTGCAGGTTGGTATTCCACCTAAATGGAGCTGATGACACGAAACATTGAATATTGCCATTCCTCTTAAGTTCCTCTCCTACTTTACCCCATTCCTCTCTTTATTCTCCACTTTCTTCTCCTACTCACCCCTCCTTCACTCATTCATCCCTTCATTATCTCTCCTCCTCCTCTACCTCCATCTTTGAAGTATCTCTTCCTCTGCTCTGCTTCCCTGCTCCCCTTCTGTCCTTCTATGTCATCACACAATGACTCTTTCATGCAGAGGAATGGAATAAAGAAAAAGGAGGAGAGGAAGAGAATATATAAGTGATGAAGGGGAGATGACGGGAATAGGGAGATGGGGATCAAAAAAGAGAGAAAAGGGGGGAGCTGGAAGAGGAAAAGAGGCAAAGGTGAAGACGTAGAGAAGGAGGTAAGGAGGGAGAGGAGAGACAAAAAGAGGAATGAGCGGAGGAAGGGTAGTGTGGGGCCAGAGCTGACGTTGAGGGGGTTGATGTGGGGTCAGCATGATGAAGCAGTAATGGAAGTGTGTGTGTGTGTGTGTGGTGGGGAGCAGAAGATGTATGGCTGCTTGACAGAGGGGAGAAAGACGGAGGCAGATTACAGCGGAAGGTAGAAAGGTAATGGCGTCACTGTGGGTGTGGTTTCTTGGGTGTTTGTATCTTCCTGCTCAGATTCAAGTTTCAGTTCCGTACTGACAAAATGGAAACATTCAACAGGTTAAAGGTCAAAAGTCATAATACAAAGTGCAAAATAATCATCTTGGGTCATCAAGATTCCTACCAAATGGTCAGTGTTTTTCAGTAATACAATTCCACGTTTTTAGGCTAGTATTTGGAAAATTGAACAGCTTTATTTTGCTTTGTACTTCAAACTGTCAACAATTACTATACAAGTGATATTTTAGTCTGTCTCTATGCTGACACATGCAAACACCGGCATGTTAATTCAGCTTCCTGTTTGTTGTAGCACTAACGCATTCTGAAGGCTGTGAACATCGGGATTACCATGTGAGGATGTGACATACTAAGCGAGGGAGAGGCAACCTGCGTTTGGCTGGAGGTGTTCGGAGGTGAGGTGAAAGGTCATCTGGAGGTTGCTAAAGCGTGTGTGCAAAGGCATATCAACAGCTTGTCCAACATCTTTCTTGCAGTTTGTATGTATGTGTGTGTTTGTGTGTGTGTGTGTGCGTGATTGATCCGTTCAACTCTTAGGCTGCACCTATAGATTTGAGGGACCGGAGATAATTGTGTGTGCATGTGTGTGTGTGTTTGGGGAGGGACTGAGGGATGAGGGGCGATCTGTCTCCCATGGCGACAGGCTGGACGGTGGACCCTTCCGCTTCCTCCAAATATTTACAGAGGGCTGACCAATCAGAGTTAAGCAGACACCGGCCACCAGCCACGATGTGAAGGAGTGTGTCCAGCGTGCACCTTTGTGAGTGTGTGTTTTTATGTGTGTGTTTAGAGCTAATTGTGATGAAGAGATTAACATTTTTCACATGTTTGCAAAATTAATTTCAGACCACCTGTTAGCTGTTGAATTCATGCATGTGATTACATGCCTGAACAAATTTGCACACACACTCGCTCTTATAAGCACACACAAACACATCATAGACGGTTTACGTAGCCTACAAGAGCGTAGGTGGGTTATGTCTCCTGAAAATACACTAAAGCTTTATCCAAACATGGAAGAACATGCTTCCTTTTTCTGTCTTTCATGAACGCACACACGCAAACACATGAAAAGTGCATGTGTGTGCAGTGAAAGTGCTCTGCCTGCCTGTTTGAGCGAACAGTAAATGAATAAAATCTGTTTGAGCCGCTGAGAGGAAGTGGTTTCCAGACCGCCTCAGCATGTTGGAAGCAGCTGTTTGTGTGCAATTGTGTGTGTGAGTGTGTGTGCAAGCGAGCGGGTGTACATGCATATATGTGATTCAGCTTGTTCCCAAGAAACATGTTTTCATCGTCAAAGCATGTGTGTTTGCATCAATCAGTACCTCTGTGTGTATGTTTGTAGGTATGAGTGTCTAGTTCTTCATGTGTCTGTGTATAATTCGTCTGTGTGTGTTGTTGTGTGTTGGAGTGTGTATTCTGCTGCAGGAGGGGGGGTCCGGTGACCACTTGAGAGGAAACCACAGGCCAGACAGAGCTGTGTGTCATCAGGCCTACTGCCATGGAGCCAAAGACCCAGCTTCAGCCCAAAAACAGGAGATAAACATGTTGAAAGACGGCGGGCGATGAGCGGACGTGAGCTGGTTGGTGTCTAACTTCAGTAACTGTGATAGACAGACAAACACTGCCATCAGGTAATTCACGCAGCCGCTAACTTTTAATCGAGTATATTCTGAATGATCCAATTATTATCCAGAAGAAATCATTTGTCTTCGTTTCATCGCTTTGATCTTCTAACCATTCCCACATATGTCTTCCCTTTCATCCTTCTGTCATTCTGTGTTATTTACTTTAGTAGCTGAATATTAAAGAGGATTTGTCTTTTTGATTAAAAGTTTCGGATCATTTTCTAAAATTGAAAATGTAGTTTGCAGAGATTGACCATGACTACATTGGTCCGTTTCAGGTGAAGCAGCTTTGTAATTCACCTGTGTGTAAGCTCAATCAGGACTGTTCAGAAACATCTACGTTTTAGTAAAGAGGGGTTAACTGGCTGGAGAAAAGGAAATGAAGGACTTGTGGCGACTAGGTGGGATGGATGGAAAGCTGATAAGTGACATCTCAGTTTGTTTCACAGAACTACTGTTTTCTCCTTTTCATCCTCCTCATCCTCCTCCTCTTCTTCCTCTTTTTCCTCTTTCTGTTTTCTTCAAAGTATGTGGCTTCCACTTCCGTCGAGGCCATGAGCCGGATCTTCTGATCTTTACACGAAACAGATCAGGCTCTCCCTCGCACAAACACACACACCCCTACCCACACGCTGGAGACAGACACACACTGCTTCACCTCATCAAAGTAGTGGAAGTGTGTGTGGGACGATGGATTTGATGGAAAGGTTGGGGGTCTCGGAAGTGTTTTAGTGTGTGCACGTTGGGGGTGGCGTGCACGCATAGCCGCATGGATACACAGACAACACACACACATACACAGCTGGGAGCTATCAGTGTTTACTCTCTCCTGTCTGACTGTACTTAAACTTTACCTCCTCTCTCCACTCTCTCTGTCCGCACTCACAGAGCCACCCAGCAAGACCGAGGGAAGCCTTTATCTGAGCTTGGCGCTAAGTTGTGAATGGTTATGTGTGTTTTGTCAGCAGTGTGTGTGTGTGTATTCATATGTGTGTTTAGCTTGGCAGACTGCCAGGGAAATCAGATTAAAGTCGAGCCTCTCTCTCTCGCCACGCGCCACAGCTTGCTCTCTACTTGTGTGCGTGCGTGTCTGTGTGTGTGTGTATTTCCCTCCAGATATTCATATTCTGTCATGTCTCGGTTTCTTGGTCTTTAATGGGAAACAAATGGAGAGCAAATGGAGTGAATGTGTCCACATCATTCAATTACAGGGAGATAATTTAGGCTTCCACTTCCCTTTTGACAACTTTATTTGATTCAATTATCTGTTTAATAACCTTATTATCATTAAGTTCTCCATAAAAGTAATCTGACCGTTTCCAATAGTAATATGTAATAATTGTCTGATTGCAGATAGAACTGGAGGGGAGGTTTGTGTAGATGAACCTGCTCAGTCAGCAGACTTTAGCCAAACTTCTAATCACCTAAAGGTAGAGTTGTCTTGTTACTGAAATTCTTCAACATTTTACAAATCAAAGCCAGTGTTAGTCTATGTTGCAAACTTGTTGATCGAACCATTTCCTCTGTTCGAAAGAAGTCCCGCGGAATTTTTTACCATTTCATAAACAATAAAAACAAAAGAATTATATAATTATCAACAACTTACATTCAATGAGAAAAACATTGGAGCACTATAAACACAAAAGCAGCGCAACATTTTTTGCAGAACAATACGCACAGTGTTTTGCAAAACATTAAACACACTTGCATACATCCGACACAGAAATATATCATGATGTAATTTTCTTGCAATTCCAAAGCTCTGACTGACAAATCACTACAAGCATGAGCCAGTTGCTTAAACACACACATCAAGTGTACAAAGGCACAGTTTCTTTTTTGTAGACACACCGATCAGGTTTGAGCACTAAAAAAAAGGAGCAGGTGACTTCACCTGCTTCATTTACAATGTCTCCAGGATACCGAGGGCCGGTACAGGCCCTGGGTAAATGCACTGAGATTAATGACTGGTTGAGCCTGAGCGTTCTTCAGCCGAACAAAAACAAAACTGAGTTGATTGTCTTTGAAGCCAAAGAGAACCGATTAAAGGTCGATACTGAGCTTCAGTCTATATATAGCCTACATGTAAAACCACCAACCAGGCCAAAAAAAGGGAATCACAAAGTCCACCTTAGGAATACATCAATGTTAGAAGATCGGATGTCTCAGCAGGACCTGGAAAAACTGCTCCATGTTTTCATCTTTAGTCAGCTTGATTTTTGTATCAGCATTTTTGCAGGTTTACCAAAAAAAAAAAAAACAATTAGACAACTCTGCTGCTTGAGTCCTCACTAGGACCAAGAAAGTAGACCACATCTGTCCAGTTCTTGGGTCTTTGCAGTGGCTGCCTGTCCATCAGAGGATAGACTTTAAAGTTCTTTTGCTGGCCTATAAAGCTCTGTATTGTTTAGGACCAAAATACATCAGTGACCTTCTGACCCAATCAGGTCATTTGCATCTGGTCTCTTATCAGTTTCCAGAGTCAGAACCTGACAGGGAGAAGCTGCATTCAGCTTCTATGCTCCACATGTCTGGAACAAACGGCTAAAAGTCAGATCAGCAAAATCAACGCCACAACTGTGCAAGGATGGATCCGACATTAAAGATGATGCTCCCCATGTTGTCTTCCCAATTAGGATGTTGCCCTCAATGTTGATGCAATTCTCTGGCCAGATCCAGCTTGGTCCCTTTAACCTGTACTGCTAGGATACCTGTTTCTGGGCTTACAGTGTTGAGAAATGTTTTGCTGTAATCTTGTAGTGTAGTCTTTTGAAATTTAAACTCTGTTTTCCAAATCTTGTTCAAAACACTGTATTATGATTTGACTATTAACTTCCAGCCATGGAACATGGGATCTGCAGCAGGGACATTTTTCACAGACTCACTTGAAAAAGAAACTTTTATCATTTGAATATTTTTTTAAATATAAAAAAAGAGAGAAAAGAAATTTGCACTTCCTGAATTTGACAAATGGCACACTAAAGCCGATCCACTTTCAGCTTAAGGGCACTTTCAGACCCAGGTTCACCGTCGGTGGAAACTAACTAAGCTGATTTTACAAGCTGGTGCTGAGACTAACTGTGAGATTACTGAGGCAGATCGGCTGAAATAAAATGCGATTAATTAACCAATTTGAAATGCTTGCTACCTTCATGCCTCATCCTGAGCAATTGAAAAGTTTGGAATGAGATTTAAAGACGATTTTTAGGAGGCAAAATGGTTTCCCTCCTACTTTCTTACTTAAGTTATTTTGATTAATAGGCAGAGGGGAAAATTGATGTAATCAATATGATTAGGCATCAAAGAAGTTGAACTGTGCATTGAATAAAAGTTACCGAAACTTTTAGTCCCAGGGACTGTTTGGAGGATGTGGAAAATTGCATTTAACCGGTGACTGACTGCATTTGTACTACACCTTTGAGTTCAAAGAAGACAATTAAGGTTTATACACTTACATGAAAAATTTAAATGTATAAACATTGACTATTGTGTTTCAATAGTCAATGATCACATTGATATTTAAAAAGGCACATATTTTTGGAATAGTAAGGAGGAAGTGGGTCACTTCATGCCCTGAAACTGGTAAATGTGAATTTTGGAGGAAATTTCAAAATGTCTTCCTCCTGATAACAAACGTGCAAACTTGTGAGAATTATTGTGAAGTGTAAAAATGGCACCCATGATGCTAATGGTCAACTTGTAAAAAGATTTAGTTTTAGCTCTACAGTAACTGTTTTCAAACCCTCACCAAGTAGTTTTCCGTTCCAACTATGAACCCAACCAGGGAGTGGTAAAAGTGTTTTGGTAAATTTTCTTCATGGCAACACCTGAGGATAAAAGCATATGAATGACTGAAAGGACTGTCCATAACCATCATCTAACCCAACCAGATTTTCTAAGCAAAACAACCGGTATGGAATCAGAAGGGTTGCTGTGAATGCACCCTATTTAAGGGTATGTACAATTGATCGAAAAGGTCATTTCAATTACAGTAGGCCTACTTGTTTGTAGATTTTTTTGGGAAATAGCAGTTGTTTTCTTTCACCAAAGAATGTTACAGACTCTTCCTTAAGACAATAGGAAATTATGCCTAGTTATGAACAATAAAAAATAAATGAAGCAGTGGCCAGATAGTGATTTATGTGTAAGCTATGTTCAAACGTGCAAAACTGAAAATACGACATCTAAACGTTTGTGTTTTTTCTTCTTGGCATATGGTTTTAAACAAAACAAATCCATGCTATTTTTTGGTACTGCTGCTACGTCTGTTCTCTATGCTACTACTTTTCTTGCTTTCTTGGTGCACTTTGAATTGTCTTGAACAGGAAATACGCTATACAAATAAACTTAGTGCAGAGTCACCCAGGAAGCGATGTCCCTTTGATTAATCAACATATTGCAGCATGTCAAGTTTCACCCTTTTTGGTCAGATGGAAAAGAATAGGATCACAACTGAAGAGTCCAGAAAAGTGATAGAGGGTTTGATCAGATATTCTAGCATCTTTCCCTTTGTTTGCCTGTGTACGTGCAAAAAAAGGGGAAAAAAAAGATTACCAAACTGTCTGTACCACTCTGGGGTCATTGGTGGAAAGGGTCTTTTGATCCTTAGGTTCCCAGCCCTTACTAATTGCTGCTAAGAACATTGCTGCATTTTGAAAAAGGAAAGAAACAATATATCAGCTTAATTTTCTTACTGGACAGTTTACAGTTTGCTGTCAGCAAATAGGATGACATCAACTAATGGCAGGAATTTATATTTTCCAAATTTGGCAGACCTGTTGATGTATAAACATACAGAAAGGAACTGAGAAGTGTTTTTTGGGTCATGCAGTAAACAAAGAACCAACAGTGTGTGTGCACATGTATATAACTGAGACCCATTGTATGAGTGATGAAGCATTACCTGATATTCCTGAGTGAAAGAATACTTAAATATACACAAAGGTAAATAAATACACCTGAGTTGAGTGTCTTTGTGCTAGGAAGTGTCCCACTTCAGCAACAAACACACATAACCAGTACACACACTGCTGTTTTGTTGCAGTATATGTGTCACTGTTGTCCTTTACCTCCTTTCCCTTTCTTGTCCAGTCTTGCATGAGATAAAAAGGGTGTGTGAGGTATTTTTACAATGTGTGAAAGAGTTTATTTTAATGCATGCGAGTAATTGGGAATGGGTGTGATTGGAAATATGAGGGTGAAAGTCTAGGGCCCGTGTATGACAAGGTGTGAGGTGTGTAATTCTGAAGAAGTGGCTACTTTGTTGACAGCAACGATACATTTGTCAAAGTTATTTTTTCCATCTGAATCAGAAAGAATCACAGTGATGGTATTTAAAATGAATCAATGCAGGATACCGAAGATATACTGATATTAACAAGATAATAATATCCTGCTATATACTGTATGATGTTGAAATAAACTTTAATATTCTCAGTATATGGAACAGAGACAATTCAGAGTAAATACACAATTAATTCCAATTAAAGAGCAAGACTTTAAAAAAGTAATCCAATCTCAAGAAAGCTTTAGAGACTGTAACATGTTCAAATTGCAAATCAATGTCCTGGGAACAGTTTTAAATAAAATATATATTTAGAAGGCATGTAACCACACTTTCAAATCAAATGGATTACTGGGTTATAATTGTTATGCATTGCTCATGTCATCAAGAGTTATTTTTGGACCCTTAGGGTTACAATGTAAATTTCTGGACTGAACTTTAAAATCCTAACACATATCTCGTAATAAAAACTGAAGATGGCAAGAATGAATCAATCCACTTAGGAAAAGTTTGGAAACAGATGAGCAATAAATCCATTTCACTTTTGAAGGCCACTGGGTCACTGGGTTAGTATTACCAGCTGCAGACTATCTGCTCTGATAAGAGATCACATACACTCCATACTGGCTTATTAAGAAAGAGTGAACGGACCTCCTATCAGGTATCATTACACTATGAACCTGTTAACCCAACCCCATGATCAGATAGCTCTCACTTACAAATGCCCTCAGATCCACAGAGACAGGAGAGCCGACAATGTGGAATGTCCTAGTTTGTCACCAGGAATACAATCAGGCCCATTTTTCAAGGGCAGACTCCATCCTGTTCCGGTTCTGTCTAATGAAGCCTTAAAAGCGAGAGAAAATATTCATTGAAAATTTCTACACCCTAAATAGCCCTATTTAACTTGATATGGCGCAAAGTGGCCCTGCTGTAGTGACAAAACAGTTATTATGGAGGTCCAGCTGTGACATCCAGGCTTTGTTAACATGACTTTCACCATATGCTAGCAACTTTTTGTGGGGACCCCCCAGTGTTATTCGGCCTAATTACAAAATGAACATGAGGGCAGCTTAATTTGGATGCATTGTTATTAATCAGTTTATTAATCTGATTTTCATTTATAGCTGACAGCTGGGGGGCTGTGCAACACACCGAGTGCTGATTATTTTCGTATCGATTTTCTTTTCTTTGAGACAGATGATATTTAAGAAGGAGTGCCCTGAGCTTATTTAGTCTGGTTAAAGCTTTGTTCTGGTGGACTGCATGCAATTTAAAATTGGATTCTTATTAAAAAAGTGTGACACCAACATTGGAGCATGCTTCACTCTTTAAGCCTCAGAGACTTAAACCCTGAAATATCGAAGTATTTAGTTGGCTTCAAACAATGAAAGGTAAATACAAGAAGCCATTTCAAAGGTTAGTTTAACTAACTGGTCAACATATTAAGAAAATAACAAAAAAAAGCCTCTTGTAGCTGGTGTTTTCTGGTCATATTGTCTGTGAGATACAAATTCAGCGGGGTAAGGGAGTAGCTCTACTTTTAATTAGTTGTCAGCTTTGAGTGTGCAGCGTAAAGTGAGGGAGAAGACAGGATTGGACATATTTCATAGAGAACAAGCACCTATAAGTTTGGATGCAGAAAGTTTGGAGTTAAAGTTATTAAAGATCCTGGTTCTGGCTAAGTCTTGGTCATTAAGGTGAACCACTTGGAGTCAACTGCTGATCTCATTGAAAGCTACAGATTTCTGGAGGTTATAGCAGTGGTCATCTCATAGGGGTCATGGCAAGGGTTGTGGTTGGGGTTGGTGAAGAGATGGGTCTTCTGCAGGTCATCGTGGCTCCAGGTCCAAGGGGTAATGATGGTGGTCAGTTCCGGATAGGAGCTGGCACTTAGGCCCTTAGGCCTCAGCAATGTCCAGGGGGCCAAGCTGCGGCCAGGTCAGTGGGTGATGGATGAGGCTGGGTCTTATTATGGCAGGTGCCCACCAGCCCTGACCAGTCCAGCTTAATCAGCAGTGCATTCAGACAACAGACCCCATTTAACCTCCTAATGACTGGTCATTCAATCTGGAAATACACACACACATGAACACACACATAAAACAAAAGGCCACACTTACACAGCATAAAATGAGAAAGCCAAACAAAATTTCTTAAACACAAATGCAGTCATTCAAAAATAAAAGTGGCCACATGGACAATTGAAGAACTTGAGATGAGCGGACACAAACAAGGACATGAACACACAAATGGATAAGCTGCTGCCTGCTGCGCTTCCACTCAGCCATTTATTGATTTCTCATTTATGAACAATTGAAGAGCTGCTTGAAGCAAAGATAATGTAATTAAGTCTTCACAGCTGAGTGCACTGACCTGCTCCGGACTCTCGACACGTCTGATCTAATCACCGCTTACATTTTGTAACAGTTAAACCAACCTCTGATTGTCAGATGGCCAAGAGAAATGTTTTAAAGGTAGCCTGCTTTGTTCACTCATCTATATTTGTGTCTGTATATTTTTCCTCCCCCCAAAAATATATTTCTGTGAGTTTGATCTGCATTTTTTGTCAGTTAAGCATGCTCAAGCTTCCCACTGTGACCCACTTTCTGCCAAACACGGTCATTGTTTTCTTTCAGCTTCACTTGGCTTAAAAGTCTGTTTTGTGTCTGCGGGGATGGTTTTTGTTGCTCGAACTGAACAGTTTTTTTTTCTCTATTATATAGTCAACTTACCATTACAGGCAAAAAGGGGATTAAAACATTATCACAACTCTATGTCTAAAGGTGTTTGAAAATTATGTAAAGTATAAATAAAAGAATTCAATGCAGCGCTGTGAACATATACAGCTGTTTTAATTCCTGTTATTAACCTGCAGAGCTTCAGTTTGTACACCATTAAACAGAATATATAGTGACGTTAAGCCATTACTTAGTACATATTAAAGTGGCAACAGATTTACAAATCATTGGTAAGTTGGTATTTATTGACATTCAATGCAGAATACCAACTTTTTAAAAAAATAATGCTTAATGCAAAAGATTAATGTCATTGTTTGATTGCTTATATCATTTTTACACAGATTTTAACGGTTAAGAAATTCCAGAGCATCTCTAAAAGATCCGTGCTGAAATTTCATCCCAGTAGTAGGACGATATAAAGAACAGAGTTCAGTTGTCTGTGTGGATCTTATGGTGCTTTAGGACAAAGGAAACGTGGGTTGTCAACAATGTGTCAATAGCTGGTGTCAGGAATTGTGTGTTCAGGGTGATTACATCAGTGAAAGTAGAAAGTGTGAAGGAAGCAGTGTGAATCCTAGTTAACATAATGTGCATGTTTAAAGCATTAGTTTGTTTATTGGCTGTGTTTTCATTTAAGGGGAGCAAACGCACATATAAACACAGCTGAAAGGATTGTGTCTGTAACTAACCCAACGAATTTGCTTTCCATTAACCATTAGGTTTCCTACAAGTTGGTTTCCTTTATAACCTCATCACTCTGAAATCTAAAGCTATAATGCAGAAACATTTCAGAACAGCTTTCATTTACATTATAATTCAGATGTAATTTAACTTATGAGAAGCTAAGTACCAAGAACAACTGGTCCGAGAAAGCATTTTCAGGTTTGTTTTTCTTATTTCTTGGTATCTCACTGCCATCTGGCCAAACGATAATAAAAACATTCCCTTATTTTTCTGTCATGAGCTAACAGTGGATGCCTAATGGTGAAGGTAAAACACTGCCGACCACTGATGCAGGTTTTTGCTCTTGTGAAAATGCCAAGCTCTCAGCCTCTGCAGACCGCCCAGAAAATATTTAATAGAAACTTCCATCTATATTTCAAAACTACATATTGGGAATTTTTTCCTGGAGTCTTAAGCTATGTGTTAGGTACACAAAAAAGGTAACAAAAGAATAAAAAAAACTTAATCATGTTGACTTATTAACATGTATATCAATAGATGGACTGGATTTTGGTTGCTCTAATTTCAGTAGCCTATCCTAACCTATGATTTAAAATGTATTTTCCCAAATAAGAAAAACTGACTATTTTCATTTGAATCTTGTAAATTCCATTTTTATTCAAAGAGTTACTATAAGATTATCAGACATTTAATTTCCCACGGTGGAGCAAAGAATACTGATACAAATTAAGACAGTATCTGATAAACCAATATGACTTGACAAGCATTATATAAGGGCCTGTTGGAATATTTTGGATACTGTGGGAATGTAGTAGTAATACAATGGGAGATAAAAACACCACAAAAGAGATGAAGTCACTATTAATGAGATTTTTTCAACCACAGATGCAAACTGAGTCTTCCTGAATAATGGTAACTACAGAGTGGTTTGTCCTTAGGCATGTTATAATGGAAACTACTAGGACGGGGGGCAATGTGACATCAGATTTGTGTATGTTCGTGTGCGTGTATGCGTGCTTGTGGGTGTTGTTGTTATCTCCATGTTGCTGTTTCATTTGGTGACTCACCGCATGCTTCCGCTGTTTACTGGAAGATAGCTGGAACATGTTTATATCCTCAAGTTTTTAATGGCTACCTGAGAGCAAATGCGGGAAACCTCTGAGTTCTCTTTTTTCCCCAACTAAAGTGCTTTATAAAACTTGATTTATTTTTGTTTCTTAGAAGGGCTCCTTAACTTGTATGAAGACTGAAGCCAATTGTTAGCTGAAAGTGATGGTCACCGCCGAATAACAGACTCAGATGACTGGACTACTCAGCACTCAGCCTGGAAATGAACAACAAATACAGGAACACAGTGATTAGATGCAAGTTCCCTGAACTTACCTGTGTCACGATACAGCTTCTTTTTGTTTATCTTTAGTTTCTTCCTTTATCTACATTAATCATAATGATTTCTTCCAGATGGTTAAGTAACATGTCTAGTAAATTCATTGAAGCAGTGATAACAACATCCTCTCTACAAGCTTGAGCTGGGAGTTAATTACTTTATAAAGATCACCAGAACCCAGAAATAATGAATTAATGCAATACACTAGGTATGCTACTGAAGTTATGTCAAATAGCTATAAATGAGTGAATGCCTCAGTTTAGGATCCTGATATTTGTATTTTGGAAGTTTGAAGGGAACCGGACTAGCTACTTCCTCTATCAGCATGGATCACATTCCAGAACGAAAGTTGTGGCAGCAAATTCATGACAGAAAATTGCGCTGGCAGTCGACTGGAATTTTAAACACAAATGATTGTATGAGTGTTCTGGGTAAACTTGTAATTAATTACATACCTAATTTTTATTATTTCAATTCACCTATTCTATTTTATTAACTTTTGTCACAAGATATTTTTCATTGTATCAATAATAAAATAATTAGATTGGCTACTAGAATATACATACTGAAGCTGTTAAGAGGCCTTCATAGACTCTAAACAGATCATTAATCATGGTTTGTTAATTTCTGTATATTTTAGTTGACAATGTGTGAGGTAGGTTGTTAGAGTTGTGATTTCCAAGCTACAGTGAATGCATCAGAGCTGCCAGCTAAGCTAGCTGCCTACCTCTAAGTTTGAGTTTCATTTTCTATTCCTCGACAGTGGCAGGTTTGAGTGGCTTTCTCCTGCATTATTTGGAGAAGTAAGTTGATAAAATACTGAGGTATTGTCCAGAAAACCATCCCCCCAAACTTTAAAGCTAAACTGATCATGTAAAAGATCCTTTCTGTGTCAGTTTCTGCTTCAAGGCCACAACCTTCTTTCCATTTTACTTCCTCAAATCATGCCAACAATGCAACAATCGCCCATTAATAAAATGACCTCCATTAAAAAGAATCTGCAAGCAGAACACAAAGATAAAGAGAACAGCAAGAAGTTAGTGAAACGATTTGAAGATACAGTAATTACAACAAAGGAAGCTCTCGGTAAGTAAATTACTTCACCACTACCTTCTCTCACAACCCAGTAAATATTGCTGTTCCTGTTTTTGACTGGAAGACTGAAATATGATGCAGAAATTGCAACATTTCAACTGGACTGGTGACTAAAAATGTGTATTGTAGCTTTTGTTGTGCCTTTAAATTTTGGCGTTGCTGAGACACCTCCATTTATGCATGGATTACCAAGGAAGAACAGTGGTAGGTTAACAAAGTCTATTTTTTTGCACCAATGAGGCAAAATAATGTTTGTGTTCAAGCTTGTGGTGAAAACTGAGCCAATTGTACAATATTACATTTACGAATTTAGGGCCCTGTAAACAAGTATATTTGATTATTTGTTAGTTTGTTTTTTTACATCTGCATGTGTACAAAAAGCTGCAAAACTGTATTTTTAATGAAAGTTGCAAAAATGGAAGCAATACAATCCCAATATGAGTAGAATATGAAATGAAGTAAGCTACAGGAAGCCAAAGGATAAAGTGAAATAGTATTCATCTGTTTTCCATGCTGATTAGCTCCCATGTTAGCACAGCCAACACTAATGCTGTGGACACACACGTTCAACAAAGACTGGGTGTTTTGAAAACAACAGGAAGTTTGAGTATTATTTCGTAATTTGTCTACATTCTCCGAAAGAAATCTGATAATAGACAGAAAAGCATAGACAACAGAAATTTTGCATTTCAGAAGTGTGTGGATGTCTCAAAGCCAGGCATTACATTTATCTGATTACTCACAGTTATCTCATTTTGATGGTCATGTAAACATGTTAAATAATTTAAATTTAGTTAGTAATCAACAAGCAACAAAGCCAGTCAAGAAGAGTGCAAAGGTTTTTCTCACCCACTAAGCCGGGAAAAAAGACTTTAATTAATCTTGAGTGGGAACGGAAACACACACCTCATTAGATAAACTCTGCTTCTTTGTGGTGGTAATTTTTGAGGGCCAAAATCACTGAATCCACCTCTAAAGTTCTCTGATGATTGTTATATAGTGTGCAGATACAAAACCACAGTCTTTTACTAAATTTGGTTGTGTTTACAATCGGCTAGATTAAAACAAACTGGTGCATTTGTTCTGGTGGTGTGGAACATCTAAAAGAGACTGCTGTAAACTGTTGGACGTAGGATACCATATTAAATATAACGATACAGTTACAAATCAAAGTAAATATTTATCTTTTACAATGACCGTAACCTGATTTATGATATATTGTGAGATTCAGACAACATGATGTTGGATCCATATATGTATTTATTGTTTTCTTTTTAATATATATTTAAGACAACAAAAATTGACAACAACAAAATAAAAAGACAAAGAACAAACTACAAATCAAAATAACATTGGCTCACAAATACATTGATACAAAGAGAGAAAAATGTAAAGCTTGATTAAATAAAAAGCCAAAGAAAAGAGGGAGAGACAAAGAGATAAGTGACTAAATGAATCCCTTCGTAAGAATGGCTGAAATATTCAGACCAACGTAAGACAAAGAGACCTCCATGTTGTATAGAATAAGTCTTTAAAGTTCAACAAACATGTTAAACAATCCAGAGACAAATACCCAACAATTGTCCTGTACCACTGAGCTATGATGTTGGATATGCTTACAATCTAACGACTTGCCCTGTGTAAATATAGCATATACTAATGCTACTGAGTGGTAACAGATGGAATTTGTCTTTGACATCAGATGTGAATACAATGTGTGTAAATGAGTGAGTTTACTTAATGAAGAGTGCCTGTTGCGTGCAAGGACAAAGTGATT
>JAVQJG010273979.1:0-15860 GCA_036024015.1 Craterocephalus amniculus
CCCGATATCTCCGGCTACATGATGAACATCAAGAAAGTGTTCCAGAGTGTTATTCAGCATGAGGGTGAGTACAAAATGAAGGCACATCATTCTGAGGGCGGAGTATTCCTTTAAGTCAAATAAAAAGTGTGTTCTGTTTTAGCATTGACACAACATGGAGCCTCATGGGACATTAAATTATAAATGCACTGGCATTTAAAGAAAATTAGGCTTTTTTTTAATCCTAGGGTCTGTTTTCATCTTTCCTTTCATACATGTGAGTGATGGGAAATTGAGTTTTCAAGATAGCTCCAGTATTTTGCCAGGCAAGCAGCTAATGACAAGTATTGGGCAGTCGGCCTTGCATCTAAGTTCGCCCTAAAAAAGTGCTTTGTTCCACACTGAAGTGCTCTGATAGTCTCAACGATAGCAATTGCCATGTAATACAGATACTTTCGTTCTTTTCTCCTCTCTAGTACGACACTCACTGAGACTATCAGAGCACGATAGTCGATGGGGCGAACTTAGAGCAGCAGTTGCCCAATACTTATCATTAGCTGGGCTGAAAAAAATCCTTTCTCAATCACTCACATGTATGAAAGGAAAGATGAAAACAGCCCAGGTAAAAAAAAAAAAAAAAAAGCGAAATTCTCCTTTAAGACAACATAACCTGCAGCAGAAATGAACATCCTCTTAAACAAATGGAGATGAAGGTAAAAAGCTTGCACCGAAACCTTGAGCATTTAAAGACGTTGCAATTTAGCCAGAGCACAGTGAGGCCTTGAACAACTACATTGTACTGTAAGCATAGTTTACATCTGAAAATTGTTGAATTGTCTTTCTGCATTTCCTCTGTTTACTATAAGCCTCTGTTCTTTGCCTTGTTGCCATCTCATCTAATCCATCATACAACTGGTTGTTTAAAACAGACTGCTCATATTTTCTCCAGAAAATGGGATGTATGGAGTTTATTAGTGAGATCAGTGGTGACATACATTTTCTAATGCATCATTGAGACAAAAAAAAGCTGTAATTGCCATAAACTCAGTCATGCTTACAGTGCAGGGATGTTGGTAATCTATCATTGCTGTATTTTGCATGATGTGTGTTCTGCTGCAGGCTGCTGGGTCACTGGGAGGAGGCAGCCAAAGACCTGGCAACCGCCTGTAAACTGGACTATGATGAGGATGCCAGTGCGATGCTGAAGGAGGTCCAGCCAAAGGTGGAAATAAGACGCTTTTCAGCGTTTTTAACGCAGTGACAGTAATACAAGTTTGTAACTTTGATGTTTCATTTTCTTTATTCAGGCCATCAAAATCATTGAACACAGACGCAAGTATGAGCGCAAGAGGGAAGAGAAAGAGATTAAGGATAAACAAGAGCGGATAAAGAAAGCCAGAGAGGAGCACGCACGGGCTCAGAGGGTGAGATATGTGGTGGTTTTTATTTCAGATTTTAAAAAAGATTGTGTTATCTTGAATGGTTTCTGAAAAAGCTACTTTTTCTCATGCAACAGGAAGAGGAAGCGCGGCAGTTTGGAGCAGGTTTCTTCCCAGGTAGGACGCTGCAGTAAGCGTAATTCAAACAGAAATCATTGTCACCAATGGGGGCCAGGGCTGGGCGATATGAACCAATTTTCATATATCGATAATTTTTTCCTTAATCACCACTTACGATATATATCTCCTATATAAATTTTTTTGGACAAGGAAACAAAGAGATGGTTCAAATCTACGGCCTTGAGTGCTAAAGGCACTTTTTTTTCAGAAGCACATGTGCATTAAAATATTGGACTGAAATTAAAGTATGCATGTATTAAGATAATAAAAAAATACTTTTCAATGACCATAACAAAGTAACAGTTGTGCAAAATGCTAAAAAACAGATATTTTTAACTCAAGCTAACTCGATATAAATTATATTCCCTTATGTGTAACAAAGTCTTGATATATCGGAAAATCAGGATATATTGCCCAGCTCTAATGAGGAATATTAGACCAGAATCTGAAGTCAGTTTTTTCAAATCATGTTTGCAGAATTCCCTGTTTTGAGTGCCCTGTCCCACTCGGACAAATCCCATTACGTGTTTCTGTTGGTTTCATTATTCCTTTATCAGTTAGATGCGATAACACACTTGTGCTGCTGCTGTTGACCATCTCCTATTGTGTCTCTCAGGTGCTACTGGATTCCCAGGTGGAGCCCCTCCTGGGATGCCTGGTCTCGCTGACCTCTTCAAGGATCCTGAGCTCCTCAACTCCATGAAGGTGACTTCTGTTAACCTTTCACAATGCTGCACTTTTGCTTCATGTGTCTGCAGATTTGTAAAAGGAGTACATTTTTTGTTGAGGAACAAACAAAACATTTTGTGGGTATCTTTTAGTAAGATTCATTCAAAGTTATCCTTTCAAGGGATGTTTTATTACCCAGTGACAGGCCATGTGATTCAGGGTCTGCAGTATGGCTGACAGGCTCATTTAGTCAGTTTTCTGTGTTGAAAGAGGAATAAAAGCTGCAATATTTATAGAAAAATGGATTTGAAACTTTTAGATAAAGTTTTTAAATCTTGTTTTCTGAACTCAAAAAAAAACCTCTGGGGGAAATGAATTCAACAGATTTTAATACTACGCGGTAAAAGGGGCTGGTTTTTTTTGTTCTTTATCAAACTCAGGACCCGGAGGTGATGGCTGCCTTCCAGGACGTGGCACAGAACCCAGCCAACATCTCCAAGTATCAGAGTAACCCCAAGATCATGGCCCTCATCAGCAAGCTGGGCTCCAAATACGGAGCCGCCCCGCAGCCGTAGACCGGGAAGGGACCAAAGCTGAGCGGATGCGTGGCGAAGCACTCTGGAGAGCAATGCTTTTCAACAATTTTTCACTGTGTAGTTCAAACCGGAGAAACGGATGATGGCTAACCTGGTGAGTCGCGGAGAAAGATAAAATGTACTTAATCAACCTGTTAGCACTCAGCAACATCAATTTTAAAATAACCCCGTGGTTAGGAGTCCGGCTAGACCAACCCCACCTAACGCGCCTCGGCTGGGATTTTACTAAACCACAGGTTGACCTGGAGCAGCCCAACTGGAAGCTCTTTCCGTTAACATGCTAGCATTTCTATCGCCATTTAATACACAGTAATGGTTTAACCTCTGGTTTTTCTCTTGTTGAACTGAGCCAAGCTCCCACTCGGGTGTTGGCACCTTTTTGTTATCAGATCAGTAATAAATGCGGAAAAAAAACGATGTTTGACCTTGTTGGAAAATGATTCACAATAAAAACTTTTGATTCACTTAGATTGTTTCTTTCCTGCTGAATGTTTTTACATTTTAAATTGTTATGCTTTGACTCCATTGTCATCCTTATTAAATTTACTAGCATTACTGGTTTGATCGGTCTTATTTTACCACATTACAGAATGCTTCTTGACTTGTAAGGCAAGAACGAACACGGCCTTACATTTTCTGTGGTGTATAAAACTTAACTTGCAGTTGCTAAAAGAGGCTGAATACAATTGTTTAGATGGGAAGATTATTTTAGTGCATTTGGGTTGAGTGGACAGTCAGGTTAATCAGGAAATAAATAGTTAAGACTATTCTGGATTTTAATGACTTGTCGGTAAGTGATTTAATTTTTGATCAACTAAATAGTTGTCTAAATATATAAAAAAGTTAATTAAATTTATTTATTTGGCCCTGTACATATTACAAAATAAGTAAATTTCTTAAAAACAACATTGATCAAACTTGGATGGATTGTATTCTGTGTGGGTTGGTTGCAGCCCCATTCATTCCCTGCTTCTATGGCAGCGCTCTGCGTTCCTGTTTGGATACGTCAGGCTCGGGAGGAGAGTGGGTCAACGGGCCACTTAATCCACCCGGAACATCTGTGTTTCAGCCAGAGGATTACAGCTCTGCAACACATGGTCAGACCTGGCTCTCGCTGAGCATCAAAGCTGATCTGTGTGACGCTGTGTCCAAACGTGCACCCTAACCCCTCATTCACTACACCGTCCCTCATTCTGTCAGCGATTCAGGCATGAAGCTCACTGCTTTCTCCCTGACACAGATCACATGACTAGCAGCTGTCGCCACAGCAACCCTGGATGCTGTGAATATGGTCGGTCCAAAAAAATCCAAAGTCATAAATATATATATATATATATATCCTTAAAAAAAATTTATTCAGATTTTTTCATATACAGTGGTGAAAATCGTTTTCGGACACCCTTAAAAATGTACAAAATCAAATATTTTGAAATTAAAGAATTTTTAAATGCTTATTTTCAGGTTTTATGTATTTTTGCAGTTGCTGTAAAGAAGAAACTGCATTTGAAGACCTAAGAGTGATTCTTAATGCACAATTTTGTACATTTACTATTTTGTATTCATTCTATTCTATCTTTTCCTTATATTGTACAGCGCTTTGGTACAATGTTCTTGTTACAAATGTGAATAATGGACTGGAATGGATTTGACTTTTTACCAAATGCATGGGGAGTCCGAAAACATGTTTCCACCACTGTAAAATTACGGTCTGTCTTAATCATCTTCTTACTGAAATGAACTACTAATTATATAAATTAAACAACGGCAGATAACAGTACGGGTGAGGAGAATGTTGCTCGTTTTGTAATGTTAGCTCCTGCCGGCAATGCGTTGTGGTCTATATTGACCCGTATCGGGACCCTTGATGCTCACTACTTTTCAAGATGCATTGTGGGTAATTTCGGTGCACTACTTTTTCCCTCTTGACATTCGGACACTCCTACAAAAAGGCTTGAACCCCTGTACGGGGCACCATGCAGGGAATAGGGTGCACATTCGGACACAGCCTGAGTGAAAATCTCTCGCTGTGGACGTCACCATGCACTCTAACCAAATCATGAAGGTACATCTTTCTCAACCAAAGCAATGGAAAGCACTTTATTTAAATGTCAGAATTTTAATGTAATACTTAACAGTGCAAGGAAACTGTGCCCTGTGACATTTGTTTATTTGTACTATTGGACATTTGTACTTACAATATACCAAAACAAAGATGTGTGTAAAACAACAGGAAGCAATAAAGAAGCATTGAGGGCGACTCTCGCTGAATCCAAGAAAAAGGTCCACAGTAATGCAGCTAATGTCCGTATCTGTGGAAAAAGGAGGCATGCGATCAGTACAGAAATATGAAGCAGTCCTCTCTGACAGAAAGAGCACAGTTTCATGTCTGTATTACTACAGAATATTCTCATGATACTGCAGAGCTGTTTAAAGTGTGGCTGAGTCTACAAACACTAAATAGATTTGAGGAAACATTTTATTATTTATCAAAATCCTTACCCTGAACATTTGTGGAATCAGCCACATGAATTCTACGATGAATTTACTTGATTAAGACGGATTATTTATGTATTTTGGAAATACCACCCAGCACCGTGAGGCTATCATGGCTAGCATACTGAACATAAGTAAGATTAAACAAGATATCATTATGCTTATAGATGTTCAGATGTTTAGCAAAAAAGGAGAGAGAGCTGGGTCTTTCTGCCAAACCTTTTACAACGGGAAGCTCACAGTCTCTGGCTCAGAAAACCCTGATGCAAACTGTTGGATTGTACTCACTTCTGAAACTCCCACTCTCTGTTGTCCAAAGGACACACCTGTCTGGTCTTCAGCCAGCGTGAAATACAGTGGAAATGGAAAGCGTGCTGTGGAAGAGAAAAACAAGGATCAGGAGACTTTCATTTCTGTGTTAATACTTTAAAAACAATAATTAATTCTTATACTAAAATCCCAAAGTAATGGATCTTCCATAACTATATTGTTTTGGGGTTCAAACCCTTATTAATTTATGCCCAAAATCCCTTATAAAGAAGAAAGATTCTGCTGTAACTGGACGATGTTGCATTTCTACATGTTATTGTATGACATTTGCAAATGAAGAGCAGCCTTTTAAATATCAAATCCATTCAAATTATTCTTTGTTGATAATTAAGCCTGGCAGGTTTGAGTTACATTCTGCCATTTGTTACGGTGTAACTCTGTGTTAGGACCAGAGCAGACCACTGAATCATCTTCTTCATAAGATGCTTTGTGGGTTTATCAGTGAAGCAGATGGTGCTGATTTTTTAAGCATAAAATCAAACCTTTAACACATTAACAAACATGTGGAACTACCTGAAGGGGGAAAAAAACACTCGAAAAATTGTCTGAACTGACCAATGGAAGTCATAGTTTACCAAACTTCTGTAACATTTTCCCATATTATTTCCCCGAATAATCAAATTCTCAGATATCTCCTAACACAACATTCATATTAACAGACAAACTTTATTAAGCACAAAAATAAAAAAATAAAAAAAATCATATGAGTGAATCACTGACTTACTGTTAAGTCCACTAGTAGCTACTCAGTTCAGCTGGTTTTCCATTCAAACGAGTACCACCAGGGTTTCTACTACATGTAAATGATAGTGGTGTATCCCCACGGTAAAAAGCTGCCACGTCTTCACAATTATCTTTTTTTAATGTTAATCTATGAAAGGATCCATAAAGAGTCGATATTCCCGACCATTACGGACCATCATAAGAGTAAATTGAATTGCGGAAATGTTCCCCTGCTCTGTAAAGAATTATTTAGAAAAACAAACAATCTAGTAATTCTCTTTGATTATATGAATGTAAAAGTGTTTTCCTTGTTGACAATAAGAAATAAAACCTCATGGGCAAAAATGCCAGGTTTCATGACAGATTTGCTCTAATGGGGATGTCACTCCCTGGCCAATTGGTGGTCTGTAGTCTGTACATGTCATTTTTTTAGCTTGCTTTAAAACAATGTACCAATAGATGTGAAGAAGTAGCGGGTGTTACTGCCCAATGGAAAACCCTAAAACCTTGTGGAAAAGGGCCATTAGAGGCTCATTTAATACTCACGTTGCAGACACCCCAGGCTACTGTGCACTCTTCAGATGTAGCAGAAGCTTGGTTGGCCTGACACTCTATGCCTGATGGAGGAGGATGAAAGGGATTACAGAAATGCAAACATGCCTGGAAACGACAGATTGACAATAGCATTTTATTATGAACACCATAAAACGTACATCATAAAACTTGTGTCCAAAAAACATGTTAAATTGAACTCACACAGATCCATGATGTGGTTCCTACAGATAGCACAGTTATCTACCACAATGTCCCAGGCCCACAGTGCCACGGCATTCCACTGGCGGGATAAAGAATAAAAATCACAAACACTCATGGTCTGCCTTTAACATTTATGCGCAGTATTTCAGAAAAAAACATAACAATTGTAACTATAATGTAGGCATTAATCATGACGAAAATATAACAGTATACATAAATCTATGGAAACTCCTTAAACTGAGAGAAAATCGTGTTGGTTTAAATCGAAAGTAAACGTAAATTTCAACGCAAATCAAAGCGAGAAGACTATTATTGTATGTATTCTGTATAACACGCAAATCTCCAGTAACGCACTTTAGCTCATTAGGCTAACCTAGCTTCCTGAAAAGATCTATTCAACTAACGTTAAATTTTAACGTTAGCATGGCACATCTATTTTCAATAATCACACGGTTGCTTTTGCGGTTGGTTTGGACTAGTTTGGACAAATGAACCGGTAAATATACATCTAACTCTGTTAGTTCCTCAAACAGAAATGCACATTCATTCCCCTAAAAAGCTACGTAGCCGGTGAGGCTACAATGAGCTAATGCTAAAGGTAAGTAGGTATTAAGTGAGACAGCGGGTGTTGCCTGTCTAAGCCGGATTCGGGCCCTGCTGATTAACTATCCTTTCTCGTATCACTGCTTTACAGTTAACCAATACAACCATACCTTTTTAACTTCAAATCGCTTCTTGCTTGTTCCACTGTTAGCGCCGCTCGGCGTGTCAACATCCATTGCTGCTGCCATCTTGAACAGTTGAGAAGCTTTTTTTGACGTAACGATGCAACCGGAAGTAGAAGCAAAATTATAATTTTATATCTTAGATATATTGGTTTGGGATATCACTTACAGAATAACGCGGGGTTAGTATACTATGTTATGAGCTGCTTAATAAGTTCTTTTGTAGAAGTCCGGAACAGAAATTCATTGAGTTGAGCAGAAAAAAAATTAGGTTCCACCGAGATTTGAACTCGGATCGCTGGATTCAGAGTCCAGAGTGCTAACCATTACACCATGGAACCCCACAATCATAAGAAACGGATTGATGGTGTTATTTAATATCATCGGAATTATGTTTGTTTTTTATTGTGGCTTGGTGTGTGAAGAGTAGGCAATTTTCAAGTTCAATTTTGATCTCCAAAAACAAAAAATGATGCGGTTACTGTAATCTGGATTTGACACGCTGACTTGTTTACACATCGTAGGCAGTCAGCAGTTTAACTTCATGGCAAGCCGGGACAGTGTTTCTTCAGGTCCTTATGCAGATTATTTTAATCTCAGAAACTCACATCCATTTATAAGTAAAAAAAAGAAAGACAAAAATTAAAAGATTAAAAATAAATTCTTGGGTATAATGTTGAGCCATTTTTTATTTTTCAAAAGGAATTTTCAGCTTTACTCTGATAACACAGCTGATTAAAATCACACGTTTAAAGCAAAACTCAATCCACTGTCTTCTTGTTTTTGGTCACTTTTGCCACCACGGGCTTTGTCTGAGATTGTTTCTTTGTGTTTTTGCCCCGTTTTGGTTTTTCAGGTCTAGTTTTCCCTTTTGGAGACTTAAGAGAGCTGAGTTTAGCATTGTGACTCTTTGAAGGTCTTGTTTGTATGGCAGCCATCTCATCTGAAGGAGCAATGCTTTCCGTGCAGATGGTGAAGATATGGACATCCCTGACCTGCTGACCTCTGAGCTCGGGAGGGTGAGCACAGGTTGCCGTCACCTCCAAACTCACATTCTTCATCCACCTGAGCAAAAGAGACAGAGATAAAATGCAACTATATAAATTACAGTGAATTAATAATCTGAATTTAAAAAATGTGTTGTGTTTCAAAATCCTAAATGTTAGTGAATGTGCCGACCTGTGGAGGGGCTGCAGAGCACAGTCACACAGCAGGGGGTTGTCCCGCAAGTCAACCAGCTCTAGTCCGGTGAGTGGGCTCAGGTCAGGGAGCCCCTGCAACTGGTTTCCTCTTAGAGTCAGTGCTTTCAGCCCCGGACCCAGGCCCAGAAACGCATCCTTAGACATCTGAACAGACGTAGAATTTCATAACACATGATCATACAGCTTCAGCATAGACATTTGGGGTTTAACTGGGCTTAATCTGGTTTAAATGTAAATATACAGAACTATTTGAGAAGGTAAAATTATTTGTTTGTAGAAAAGAGGTTTGGTGGTGATAAGCCCATTTTTCAGGTTGTGAAATGCATCAAACAGCCCAAAACATGAATGAAAATTCTTGATGGAAATACAAAAAAAGGACCATCAAAATTACAAGTTCAGAGATCAGCTGTCGGCTGCACTGGAATAAACATTTATAGAAAATGGAAGACTTACGACGTATGTTTGTTGTTTTTTTCTGAGTAAAATAAAAATCGCCACTAAAAATAAATAAATAAAACTAATATAAGAGAGTTTAGGTCACCTTAAAATATATACCTTTTTCACTCCCATCTGATCCATGTAAAGCCTCCTGAGACTTTGGGATATAGGCTGAAATGCTTTTGGTCCAACCCGGCCGATTAAGTTTTGAGACAGGTTGAGCTCCTCCAGATTTGGGGCCTCAGGCAGAGCATGAGTAGGAACCTCTATCAGCCGATTTGAGTCCAAGTGAAGATTTCCTATGAAAGCGGAGCTCAAAGCAGCCTTGGCAATAACAGTGATAGTGTTGTTGCTCAAGTATAGTTCCCTAAGCGTCTGGGCTACAGAAGACAGCAAACCAGTGGGCTCCAGCTTGGAGATGGAGTTTCGCTCCAGATGTAACACAAACAAATTTGGTAACAGAGAAAGAGCTGCAGGAAAAAAAAGACATAAAATATCTGAATTTTACATCATGTATCAAATAAATACAGCATAAATTAAAATTTTATATACGCCTTAAAAAACCAAGACTAAAACTGACCTGATCCAGGAAACTGTGCCAACCGGTTCCCCTCTAAGTGCAGGTAGGTGAGATCCGGGACTCCAGCAAAGGTCCTCGGGTCCAAGGATGTCAGGTCATTGTCAGAGAGATACAAATATAGCAGGCTTTTCATGCCCTGGAATGCATTGCCCTCAATTTCATGGATTTTACAGAATTCCAGGTGAAGTGATACAACTTGGCTTGTGCCCGGGAAGCTGCTGGCAGGAAGGAAGTGGAAGTGGTTGCCACGGAGATCGAGAAGCTGTGTTTTGACGGGGAAGCCTCGCGGGACTTTGGTATGACCTGATGCCTCACATGTAGCATGACGAGCTTCAGTCTGAGGGACAAATCAGAGAAATATGTTGAGATAACATTTCAATCCTTTACTGCTTCCTTCCCAACCAGATACAGCAAAAACAGCTTTAATTTGTGTTGAATTGTTTTGGTAGAGAGTCCAGTCACCTGACATGGATACAGAGGCCAGAAAGCTCCTTCAGAATGAGTCATGCAATCTGCTTGTCACATATGTGGAACCAATTTCACTACAGTGTCTCTGAATGGACAAGCAACTTTGTTTGATGGGTCACCTGACGCAGGCCCAGAGAGGAAACGGTACATGTGTACTCAAAGTTGTACTTGTGCAGTCATCACTGCACCTGGACCTTTCACAGTAACTTTAATACGAACGTTTTCAAGTCTAGATATGATAACAAATGCAGGTTTTACTCATTAATAATTGCATTAAATTTCCACAACATAATGACCCTAAAAGTACAGTAATATGTTTTATATCTGTTTTGTTGTCACCTGGTTAGAAAATATGCCTGTCCCCATCCTTTTTTAAATTGAATTTTGTGCAAATAAATGCTCTCCAAAAAATGCATTTGGCTTTTTTTTTTCTTTGCAAAAGTTTTGTTTTTCTTTCTAAAGACAGACCTAAAACTGTAATTCATTGAAAATGAAAAATGTTCTGCAGTAGATATTTATCAAAATTAAAAGTTGTGCTTTTTAAAAAGGTTAATGTAACTAGTTTTATTTATCTGGGCTTAACCCTTTAACTTTCACACTAAGAAAAAAAGCAGGACAGAAATGTTTCTTTGCATTATGTCTTTTCTTTTGAACAAGAAAATTACGAAAAGTGTTTTTAGCAAGTAGTTGAGATAAAAGTTAATAATTAAGTAGTGACAGTGAAATGGTCAAAATATGATCGAGCTACTGGATAAAAAAACACTTTCTTTTAGTATTTCATACCCAAACCAATTGGTAGAGATGGTTCAGACAGGTTTATTTAATCAGTTCTTCATTAAGAATCATGATAATCACAGAAAATATTGTTCTTAACAAAGGTTTAAATAAAGTGGATTGAAATGGAGAAGATGAAACAAAAAAGGAAGATTAGAGGAACTTCGACTTTTTCAAAAAAAGTGGGAAAAAAAATACTTGAAATGGGCAGCAACTCAACAAAAATTCAAATACACTCACATCACATTCACAGTGGCGTGGACACCTGACTGTCTGCTTGGGTTTGGCTGTGGCCGGGATGCTTCCTCTACTCTCCTGCTCCTTCCTCTCCTCCTCCTCCTCCTTCAGCATCTGCCCCCTGCTGCGGCAGCGCAGATCCAGGGAAGAAACTCCCTGCAGGGGCTCCTCGGAGAGGTGAGGGGGTCTGGCACACGCTCCCAGCAGCTTCACCCCTCCAGCTGCTGCCCACTGCTTCAGGGGCCGCATGAAGCAGTTACAGTGGATTGGGTTTCCTATATGAGAAATGACCGTTAATCCGGACTTTTCTTTTCTATCACAATGTCTTCATGTAAAATTATGAAGGAAAATCTATATCTCTCATTTAGAGTAAAGATGTGTACCAGTCAAGTTGAGGGCGATTAAATCTTTAGGGCCTGAGAGGGGCTCGAGGTAGTGCAGCTGATTGTGGCTGAGGTCCACGCGAGAGAGGAGGGGGGTGTGAAGGAAAGCCTGCTCTGATAGGTCCTGGAGGGACATGTGGTTGAGGTAGAGGTGTGTAAGCTTCGCCATGGAGACAGATTCTTCCCCCAGGTATGTCATGGGGTTGTAGCTCATTTCCAGCCAAGCGAGTTCAGGCAGTCTTTAAAAGGTAAGAGAATATCACATGAAAACTTGACACATCTGATCTGTTTGTTTTTTTCCCGTTGATTTTTTATTCATTTTAATTCATTTATTTTGAACATTTATTTTTAACAGGTCAATGCTACAGTTCATTTAGGAAAGACTGAACAAGTAGGACTTTTTTGGAAAGGCTGTGAGGAAAAAAATATTTTTAAACCAAAAAAAACAAAACAACAGCAGCTTGATTAAAGTTTAGCTTTACAGCTAAACACAACATATTAGGGTTAGAAATCCCTGCTTTGATCATGAAATGATATTATATTAATACAGTGATACAGCAATTTGATGTCTGCAAATTCAGTCACTGTATGATTTCGATTCAATTTGATCTAAGATCAACCGATCGATGTGTAATGATATAAAGCAATATCATGAGTGATTGATCACAAGTATTTCCATTCAAATCAAAATCTCAAAAAGCACCTTGATCATTATTTAACCTGTCTTTATATCTGACATCTGGCATAAACATTCAGTTTAAAAGAAAATATTTTCAAAATAAAAGTGCATTTGATAAATGGTTACTCTATCGATTTTTGACCGATGTTAGGATTTTGGATTGATATCATTGACTTATTGACCATATGATTGATGTATTGGTATAGATTGATGTATTGTCCCACCCCTACAACATATCAGCACAAACATCTCAAATAATGGAAAGAACTGAATGTTTAAGAAATACATCATCAGCTTCATGCAAACTCACAACTTCTTCCGTTTCAACACTAAAAGATCATAAAATCAGATTGTCCTGCCTTGTCATGGTGTGTGTGGGGAAGAACTGGAGCTCATTGTGATCCAGGTTGAGGCGACTCAGCGTGAACAGTCCAGCGAACGATTCAGGTCCCAGGTTGTTCAGGGAGTTATGACTAAGACGAAGCCACTTGATATTTTGCAAGCCCTGGAAAAGATGTGAACCAGTATAAGGTAATATTCCTATCAGCATGCGTATGCTTTGGCTTATAATCATGTCTTGGTGTTCAAGTACCTGAAAGGCCATGTTGGGGATGTAAACCAGCTGGTTGTGGGTGAGGACCAGCATATTCAGGAAGCCAAGCTGACTGAAGGCTCCAGGCTGGATCTCCTCAATACGATTATGGTCAAGAAGAAGCTCTTTTAAGGATGAGAGCCCATCAAAGGATTCCTGAAACAAACAAACAAAGAAAAAGAACCTTACATCTCAGGCTGGCGACCTGTCAGGATGTACCCCGCCTCACGCCTGCAAATAGCTGGGATAGGCTCCAGCCGACCCGCGACCCAATTGGATTAAGCAGTACAGAAAATGATGAATGAATGAACCTTACATCTCATTACATATTCAAGAAAGAAAAAGCTTTGTTTTGTTCTGTTTTCTGTTTTACCTGGTAAAGGATGTCGATCTTGTTGTTGGCCAAGTTGAGGGAGACCAAGCGGCCAAGAGTGCGGAAGGCGCCCTCCTTCACCTTGACAATGTTGCAGCGCTGCAGGTTGAGGTGAATGAGGAACGGTGTGTGGGTGAATGCCCCACTGGAGAGCATCTGCAGGTTGTTGCCTCTCAGGTCAAGTCTCACTGTGATCTGAAGGGGCGCAAACAAATGAATGGCTATAAAAGAGCTGAAACCAGAACGATTAACACTGTTAAACTCTTTGATGATCATATACTGTAAATGCATGAATAAAATGAAATGAATGAAAATTAAATGGATCATTTTAAAATAATCATTTTGTGTTCAAATATTCAATGAGAAGGAAAAGCTAGTTGCTTCACTAGAATTCCTCACCTCATTAATGGTTGTGGGGATGTGTGTCAGGTTCTTGCCGTTGCAGGCTACTGCCAGTCTGGTGGCATCGCAGCTGCACTCTTTAGGACATTTTTTTCCTTTAATGGATGAACTCGGCGTTAAAGTGAGCAGGATGACTGCAGTAGAGAGGAACTGCATCTGTACCGATAGAATATATTAGAAACATCATCTCCAGATGTCAGAGGCTTTGTGATCAAATAGTATTTACTTCTTTTTTTTTTAGGTGTCAGCTTATGAGGTAAAAAAGTATCTGAATAAAGTTGGGATTGAAAAACAAAGACTCCAGCTTACCTTCAAGCAGTTTGTCACAAATTTAGTCCCGGCTATCTGCAGAAGGTCTCATTCAGTTTGAGTCCTCAGATGGTCTGGTGGGCAAACAGACAGGGCTTTAGTAAATTCTTCTGCTGTGACCCCTGTGCTCGTCAGAAATTAACACATTGGCTTTACATTTTCAGTCTTGTTAGAGCCAGACAACAAGGAACAAGCACATGTCTACTCTTTATCAGAAACTTGGTGTAAAGTCTAGGTTTTTAATCTCTTTGACTCTAAAATATAAGAAACTAAACGTTTTTAGTTAAATCTATATCTGTTTGACCCTTTGCTCAGTTGTTCTGTAGAGAAAATGATCACTATCTTATTAAAAAAACTTGTGGAAGTTAACTTGACTCAAACACTTCTACCTGTTTAGATATGTACGTCTAATGGAGAAAGCAGTATGTTTTATCCCACTTCTTATATAATATTTTCACACTTCTAAAAGAAGTATTTTATTTTGGCATAAAACATTTTTTAAAAAAACTGGAGGAAAAAATAATACTAAAAAACAAAAACAAAACAAAAACCATTTGAAAAATATAGATCCAATTAGCAGGCTGACCTTCCATAGCAGCTATTCTTCCTGGGGTTTCACCAAAATCATCAACTGAATAACAACACAATCGCTAATTAAAATACATAACACAGATGCTCGCAACTCTCAGACACAAATTACTAAAATAGCATCATCTACGTTATCAACACTGTGGCATTGTAACTACAAAATTACACGGCCTCATCACATTCACAAAATAATATTGATAGAAAAAGACTTTGTATTGTAAACATCACACATCAATAACCTAAAAATGAAAAGACAAATGCTAGTATCAAGAGAGATAGTGTAGCCTTTCTCCGCCTTCAGGTGGGGGGACGGGTCCTGACTGTTGTTTGTGCCTATGCACCGAATGGCAGTTCAGAGTAAGCACACTTTTTGGGGTCGTTGCAGAAAGTGTGGGAGAGCACTCCTTCCTGGGACTCCCCCGTTCTGCTGGGGGACATCAAAGCCCACGTGGGCAACGATAGTGAGATCTGTAGGGGCTTGATTGGGAGGAATGGCCCCCCTTGATCTGAACATAAGTGGTGTTTTGTTGTTGGACTTCTGTGCTCGTCATGGATTGTCCATTACGAACACCTTGTTCAGGCATAAGAGTGTCCATCTGTGCACCTGGCACCAGGACACTCTAGGCCGCAGTTCCATGATTGACTTTGTAGTTGTATCGACAGTGCCTCTGGAGTGGCAGACCGGGGTGGTGGTCCCTCTTTTTAAGACGGGGGACCGGAGGGTGTGCTCCAACTAAAGGGGGATCCCACTCCTCAGCCTCCCTGGTAAGGTCTATTCAGGGGGTCCTGGAGAGGAGGGTCCGTCGGATAGTCGAGCCTCGGATTGAGGAGGAGCAGTGTGGTTTTCGTCCTGGTCGTGTAACAGTAGACCAGCTCTTTACCCTCTTCAGGGTCCTGGAGGGGGCATGGGAGTTTGCCCAACCAGTCTACTTTTGCTTTGTGGACTTGGAAAAGGCGTTCGACCGTGTCCCCTGGGAACTCCTGTGGAGGGTGCTCCGAGGGTAT